>JAJIYU010012668.1:0-14416 GCA_030144865.1 Tinospora cordifolia
CATAAGCAAAATAAAAATTATTTTAGTAAAAAAAAATTTTCCAAATGGTATCACATATTAAGTAAATGATGGATTTGTTAATAATTATTGATATAGAAGTGAATATAATTGCTATAATATTAAAAAAAATATTACAGTGGTCGAGACAAAAAAATTTCATACCGTAATGGCTATTGTTTTTGAATAATTAATATTATAGTATAAGGCATAAAGAAATTACAAATTAAATGATATTATTTTACTAAATTAAAAGATAACTCTAAGATAATATTTTTATTAAAATTAAAATTATGATTTTGATTATTTATTTTTATTAAATCTATTTAGCTTGATATAATGTTTTGTTCATATTCCAAGTTATCTAAGAAAATTAAGTATATGATTAAAATTATTTTTATTTATAAAATAAAAATAATTAAGTATATGATTGAAATAAAAATAAAAAAATTAAGTATGTGATTTTGTTAATATCTCAGCCTCAACAAAAAATATAAAATAAATTAATTAAAGAAATTAAATAACTAAAAATTATGTTTTATTATTATATATTGTGTGGTGTAAATTTTAGGTAAAAATATAAAGTTTTACGAATGTTTTAAAAATTATTCAAGTCTTAAAATATTCTTAATTATTAAAATTTTTTATTTTCAGTTTAAAAGTTTAAAATATGTAGAGGGGCTATTTTTTTAAAATATAAATTTAGAAGTATTTTTTTATTTTTAAATTTGGATAAATATTAAAGACTTAAAAATTAATTAATCAAATTTGAAAACCTTATTTTGATTCGAACAAAATTAGTAAAAAATGAATAAATCTCCTTTAAAAAAGAGAGAGGGAGAGAGAGAAGAAACTAAAAGAAACTAGTGTGTGTGTTTCTGCGTAAAAGAAAGAAAAAGGAAGGAACTGGTGCATTTTTGGCATTTGGGTGAAGGAAGAAGACGAACAGAGGAAGAAAAGAACCCAGATTTTGCTACAAAGGAGAGGAACAAAGAGAAGAAGTCGCGTGTGTTACTTGAAGAAGAAGAATAAAAACCAGTTGTTGCTCTGCTGTTGCGTTGAGACGAACGAAGACCAAAGAAGAAGGCGTTTTGCTACGAATCGCGCACGGAGAGAAAGAACGAGGGTTAGAGCTAGGGTGTGCAATTCACAGACAAAGAAGAATGAAAAGAGGGTTGTTTGCTGCATTCTCACGTTTTGGCGAACTGAACGCGGGGGAATGAACTGAAAGAGGACCTGCGTCTGCTCGGGAGTGAAGAATCAAGGACGAAAACCAACTCACTACAGCTTTTGCTAGTCCGTGAAGAAGAACCATGTAGAAGATGCCCTGTTGCTACAATTGGAGCGTGAAGAAGCTCTTGTTGCAATTTGGGCATAAAGAACGAAGTGCATCTGCTCTGTGTGTGTGTTGTTGCTACTGAAGAACGAAGAATGAGTGAAGGCTACTGCTGCATCCAATTTTCTGGACACGAAAGAGTGGAAGATTGATACCCTAGCTCGTCATTTGTGTGCACAAACAACTGCCATTGACGCCTTAGCATTTTGTGCTGCAAATCTGTGATGAATAGAGCACGAAAATGACAAAAAGATGATGCTCTAGGTTAGGGGTTTTGCACAAAAAAGCTTCAAAAACCAAATTAGAACTTCGGTTGTTTGTTTGAGGGACTTTCGAGAAGGTTTTAGAGCATAAAGAAGATCAGATTTGTAAAAAAGGCATTGCAAAAGGGATTTCCACGTTAGGAACGCTTCGAAACATGATCGAGGGCATCGAACCTCAATTTGGTAGGGGTTTTAAATAAAGATTCGGAAATGGAGAAGTATAAAGATTTATTTTTACTAATTCTTGAATTGAAATTAGATAGAAATAAAATTCTTTGAATTATATGAAATGTAGAGAACAGGTTGAAAACTCAAGAAGCCATAAAACAAAAACAAGAAAGTGAAAAATTATTTAATTGGAAGTTCTATACTTTACATTTTTGTTTATTAGAAATAGTTTTATTTATGATTATAAATCTATGATTTGTTTATAAGTTTGAAATTATTAAATTGACATGAAAAAATGATTATTATTTAAGTTCAAGGGGTTGTGGAGATTCGAAGATCAGAAATTTAATTTATTTGAAATTTAGATGCAAATATTAAGTATTGGAATTTCCTATTTAAGTAGAAAATAATTATTTAAAAGCTAAGGAAATACTTAAAAATATTTCATTAGTTGTAAATTATTTTATTTAAATTTGAAAAGAAAATAGGAACTTAGAAAGATTTATTATAATGATTTCCATTGCAGATATATAATTTATCAGAATCTGAAGACAACTTTCGGTTGGCGAGGGATGAAGAGAGATATAGCTAAATATGTCTCCACTATTGCAAACACTTCTGATCCCAAAATGGAAGTGGGATAATATTGCGATAGATTTTGTTAGCGGCCTGTCGATAAGTCACAAGGGAGAAGATACCATGTGGGTCATTGTAGATCGATTAACTAAGATGACACAATTTCTACATTTTTGATCTACTGATACAGTGAGTTGACTGGGTGAGCTTTATGTTAGAGAGATTATGCGGCTTCATGGTGTCCCCAAGACGATAGTGTCAGATAGAGATACCAAATTTACATCTCAGTTCTGGCAGAACTTACAGAAGGAATTAGGTAATAGACTCACCATGAGTACAGCCTTTCATCCACAAACAGACGGGCAGTCAGAGAGGGTCATACAGATATTGGAGGATATGCTGAAAGCATGTGCCATGGATTTCAAAGGTAATTGAAGCAAACATTTACATCTAGCTGAGTTTGCCTATATAGCTATTAGGCAAGTATCAGGATGGCCCCATATGAGGCGCTCAGACCCTGTAGATCACCATCTTGTTGGGCAGATTTTAAGGATCGGGTACTCACTGGACCCGAGTTGATTGAGGAAATAAATCGACAAGTTAAGAAAATCTAGAAGAGACTAGCTACAACACAGAGCAGACAGAAGAGCTATGCTAACAAGAGGAGGAAACCCCTAGAGTTCTAACTAGGTGATCAAGTATTCTTGAGAGTTAGTCCACAGAAAGGGATCCGACGGTTTAGAGTGAAGGGGAAGCTAGCACCGCGGTACATTGGTCTGTTTGAGATCATTAGACGCATCGGTGCATGTGCTTATTAGTTGGATTTGCCGAATAGATTGTCCTCAATACATAATGTGTTCCATATATCGATACTCCGGAAGTACGAGCCAGACCCTTCTCATGTTATACAGTGGGAGGATGTAATACTTCAGGACAATGCCACTTACGAGGAGCCAGCCATTAGAATTCTTGATCGTAAGGTGCAAAGTCTCAGGACCAAGGACATACCCCTAGTCAAGGTCTTGTGAAGGCATCATAACCTGGAGGAAGCGACCTGGGAGTTAGAGAACGAGATGCAGAGGAAGTACCCAAATCTCTTCGCCAGGTATGAGTGATTGGACATATTATACGGGTAATCTCTATTTAATTTTGAGGATAAAATTTCTTTTAAGGGGGGTCGATTGTCCTAAATGTTTCAAATGCATACAAATCGAAAATGGATTTTTAAGAATTATGAAACAAATGTAAAAATATGTGAAACCATGTTTTAAATGTTTGTATTAATGTTTGATAACAAAATAAAATAGTGTCACGTATTGGAATTTGGAGAAAAATCTCGGAGAAAATGTTAAAAAGTTATTTTTATACTAGCGACCTAGGTAATTAGCGACTGCGGTTATTGGTGACCGAGGTAATCAGCAACCGCGATAATCAGATGAGAAATCCAAAAAAAAGGGAAAAATCTAGTGACTGCGGTCCGTAAAGTGCCGACTGCAGTAGTTACGAGATATTTAACGTTTTTCAAGCCCTAATTAGGTTATTTCACCCCCAGATCTTCCCAGATCATCCCAAAGTTTCAGAGAATTGATCCAAAGCTGATTCAAGGAGTATCTAAAGGTCTGAGGTAGGAATCTGAACCTCTTAATCATTTTAGTTTCAAATTTGTATATTCATTCAGATTCAGTATCCAAAAATGAGGGTTTGAGGGTTTTGATGCATAAGGCGATCAGGAAACAAATAAGTTCGAATCTTCCTTCTAAACTAAGGGTTTATTGATTTAGAACTGAATTCTGAAAGTTTTAACTGTTCAATAGCAGTTTTTGACGGATCTTGAAGAATTTCATCTATCTGGAGGGTTTCTGAAGGTGTAAATCCTTTGATAGGTAGTAATTCTCTATCCGCTCGTGTTTTGAAATAGTGACTAGTTTTAAATATGTTCTATTTTGAATTTGGGAGGAAATGAATGTAATTTTGTATGCTGATGCGATGAAATGAGAAATTTGAAAGTTTTGAGGAAAAACCTTTTTATTTGGAATTTGATAAGAATCATCTAGGTTTGATGTCTATGATGGTTATTGATGTAGTTTGAGGATTTTGAGAGATTTGGAGAATTGAATTTGAAAATGTGGATTTTAGATTGACTAGTGGTGAGTGTCGAGGAGCGGCGCAAGGGTTTATCTGGCATATACAGGTGGGCGGGACTTCCTTGCTCATTAGTATTATGCGGGCTTAGGATATGAAATGTGATGATTGTTTATATTCTTGTACTTAGTATCATGCTAGGAATGTGTGAACTGATTGGAATGGTTGCCATGACATCATAATGTCCGGTTATGTGTTTTCTAGAGTTATGGATTACTTAAATGTCTATTGAATGATTTATATGATCAAGTTTGCATAGCTTAGTACATGTTATGTTGTATGGTTTGAAAATCTTGTTTGGAAAACTAAAGAAGATTAATGGATTATTAAAAACTCCACGTACTGAGGCGATGGACGGTGTACTAGTGCATTACTTAGATTATGATCAAGGTGCAGTCAAGGCGTCATCGTGGGGATTCCCAAATCGGGCCAAACTACGAGTGGCTGTGTGATCCTCGAATTTGGGAGATCATTGTAGTTTTTATATGATTTTCATATCTTCATGGATTGTGGTCTTAGAGGTAGACTTCTCTTTGATAAAGATGTCGCGCCTGGTTGTGTCCAGGACTACAAGGGGAATACCGAGGGTGGTTCACTCTTTCGGTTAATTCCTGACAGTGTTTAGATGAATTGACAGAAATAACCGATTAAGTGATTGAAATGCCCTAATGTAATGAAACCGTATGCACGTTTTGTATGCTGGTTTGTATAATTCTAGTGATGTGTAGGAGAGATCCACTAGGCTTTCGAGCTCACCCCATTTTCATTTTTTAGGTACTCATGGGCCTGACGCTCAGTGAGGATAGACCGACCTGGAGACTGGTGGAGAGTTTTCAGATATGTTTATTTTGAACTCTATTTTAGAGTTTATGTATTTTGAACATGGACATGTTGCCTAGCTAGTTATCATTTTGTGTAAATAAAATGTTTATATTACCAAACACTGTTTGAAACTTTGGCCAGTGAGCCTATTATTTTGTTTATGTATATGTTGAACACATATTTAATAGTTTGAAATATTATGAATAAATAGTGATGCATTCAATGATTTCAGACGAATGTTTTGAGATTTGAAAGCTTCTGTAGGTACTTTGATTTTCTGTATTATTTCCTATGAAATTTCGGTGATGTAATTTTGAATATTATTTGAAAACATATTGAAAGTTATTTGACAATGAATCTCGTGTAATATTATTTGACTTGAACAGAAGAGAAATTAACAATGAGATTGTTTTACATTGAAACGAACAAAGAAAAGAAATTATTTAACTTGAACAGAAAAGAAACGGAAAACGAACAAAGTCGCACGTCTTGGCGCTTCGACGGGCACACGCGCCGAGTTGTGATGTCGCGCGATGCTCGATTGTAGAGCTGCGAAGGGCCCGGTGCGGGGGCCTGGGTGTGACATACTCAAACAATACAAAGAAAAATAAAATAAATTATACTTTTAATCATTAATTAATTCTTTGATTGTGTTTCAAGACCTTTACTATAACACCCCGATTCTCGAACCATAAACTATATCGTAAGAATTCCACATGCAGAGATGTATACGTTTTCTTTTTCATGCATCCATATATCACAATTGAGAACCTGAGACATTACTATTACATTACCATAAACAATTTCTAGGATACACCAGCTCACATCCCTAAGATATATGAATGTGTAAATGAACTGATCAATAAATTTATAATTGAAACCTTGAAATGATAAAATACTTGACAGAAATTAAATCACATCAATAATAGTAACTAGACTTTGGCTCCATGGTCGAGTTTCGAATAACAACTCAATGAATGAAATAAAAAGAGATTTTCTAGCTTTTTATCCAACTAAAGACAATAATAAACTTATAACTAAGACAACCTCATTAAGGAGGTCTACCACTAACTATACTCTATTGCATCTCATCAATGACGGTGATCAACTATTGGGTACTTGAAAAATAAGAAGTGGAGTAAGCTCAAAGAGCCTAATGAATCATACATACTATATTTCAAGCATTATTCAAGCCAAAATATAGAACATGCACACACTTGTCAAATATTAGGCATTTTAAACAATTCAAATGTTTTCAATCAACATTTTGACCGAAAGGGTTAACCTTGGTGTTCTCCCCACATAACCAAATGCATTAATAAATAGCGACAACTGCTAGATCATAATGTAATACCTTGAAAATTTTGTACAAAATGAAATGAAATGATCGAATTATAAGGATAAATGAGACCAATTTATTTCAGGAATCAATTAACTAGTTTAATTGCTTAAAATCCTCTCAGGGGAGTGAAAATTTAGTGTTGCTTACTTTATGTGCACACTTTTGAATAGAAAAGAGATGCAAAAATGCATTCTTTAGATGGTGAATTAATAATATGCAACATAAATAAACCCTAGACATAAAATAAATAATACAACAAATTATAAGTGTAACTAGGGGCAATAATGTAGTATATTCAACAAGTAATAAACTTGGGAAGGCCCAAGGTCGAACCATAAGGATTGAGATAAATTTCTAAAACTAAGGTTTGCTACAAATTATAAAATAAGAAAAATGACAATGAGATGAGATAATGATAATATTTTGATAATGTAGGAATAACAATAAGATGGAAGAGTTAAGGCATTAGAGTAGGCCCAA
Organism: Tinospora cordifolia; assembly: GCA_030144865.1. Lineage (NCBI taxonomy): Eukaryota > Viridiplantae > Streptophyta > Magnoliopsida > Ranunculales > Menispermaceae > Tinospora > Tinospora cordifolia. Next base: position 7,127 of record JAJIYU010012668.1, read on the forward strand.
TCCTTTCCTCTTTTAGTCCTTCTTGAGTAAAATAATTAGGGATAGAAATAACTAAAGAGTTTTTCTACCCACAATAATGAACCTTTAAGCTCAAATGTATTAAAAAGTAGTGTTCTCCCAAAAGAGGTTTTTATAATAAAAAACAAAGTAGAATTAAAATTTTAATATGTGTGAATGCAAAATGTGAATTCTAAACATGTGAAATACATGATATGACACATTAAAGAAAACTACAAAAATATCGCACTAAGATAAAAATGAAATACCTCAATCTTTCATTAGATTTTGCAAAATCAAGTATACAAAATACATGATATAATGTATAAAGTTTAACACAAAACCTAACAAAAGTATGAGAGAACACATGTCAAATAAAATAGAAGTATTACCCAAGAATTCCCAAGAGAAGAGTGGAGAGGGTTTCCTCTTAACCCCAACAAAAGACTTAGCCTTCCATAAACTTGAAGGCTAATGAAAAGCAAAAATAAAAGAAATAAAGAATGGAAAAATGAAAAATGGGAAAAGCTCCAATGTGATCAAGGGAGAAAATGAAAAATTAGATGCTCCTCAAGTGTGAATTTGAGGGGTTTATATGGATATTCCAAGGAGATGATGGACCAATAGGAGATGGTCTAAAAGTGATGTGGATGAATGGTACAAGTAGCCTATGCTCTACTTACATTTCTTGTGTAAGATGGTAAGAAATTCAAATAAAGGGCACTATATAACTATGCATAGTAACAAGCATGGGGAAGGGTGACCAATGTAAGTGAAGGACAATGATGGTGTGTAAGAGAGACTTTCCCTAATGATGATTATGTGAAAAAAAGAGAAATAAGATGGGTTAGGACTAAGCTAAAAGGGAAAATGTGTCATGTGGGTTCTTGGGAATACTACTTGACTAGTCACTATCAACATAGGTTCTCTCATGAATTTGAACTTATCCATTAGATTATTCTCGGGATCTACAATAAGGAAAAGGTGGATGATGAAGATGTCTTCATGTGTCTTGAGATTCTTCCAATTTCATCTTGACCATTGATGCTTCTCGAGATTGCAAGATCTTCACTTTAATGATAGATGAATGAGATAGCGCCAAGTGTCACGAATCTAAATGGGGTGATGCTTTAGCAAAACTTGATGATCTCGAGGCTCACATGCTCCATTGTCATTAATCTCTCATTATCTACGTTCCTACAATTAAAATAATATTGCGTAATGAGTAATTAATTATAATTAATTTATATAATGCATGTAACTTAATATTGATATATTAACCTCGTTGAAAATATATGAATTTATATAAAAAAAGTTAAATATATTTTATTAATTACTAAACAATGAGCCTTAAAATATGATAATGCTCAATTATAAGATAATAAATTTAGTGTCAAAATGAGCATTATCATTGAGAAATAGAAATAAAATGAAGTAAAATGAAATGAAATGAATTTAGGCATCCGAAATTCATTTCATTTGTCCAATTAAGGGTCTATTTGCCTAATATGAATCATTGAAATCTAAATTAGGAAAGTAAATGGAGAGAGCTTTAGCCAAATAGAAGTTATGAATTTTTATTGATTTCATTTGAACCCAAAAATAGGTTTTAAGGGCCAAAAATCCTAGCCAAATGAAAGATATAAATTTTTATTAATTTCATGTGGACTCAAAAATGTGGACCAGCCATAAGCATGTGCAAGTCAAACGAGTGATGATGCCATAATCATGTACACCATGCCTTATGTACACAAGTGAACTGTCCTTACTTGTTTAGAAACCATAAAGGATGATCCCATGTGCCAAGCTAAAATGATCATATGCACCTTAATCCTAGCACACACATGCTATCCCAAATGATTCCAAGATTAGACGTTTCTAAAGTGTAATGTGTGTTCCACAAGCAAACCCTAGCCGCCACCTTTGTGCTCACCTTAATAGAATAGAAATTTTACAATAATGAAACTTGCAAAATCGTGAAGATTCCATGAGTAATATGGTCTTTTCTAGTACACATCAAACAATGATCATATACTCCCTATGCTTGATGCACCACTAGGAACCAAATTAGAAGTTTCTAAACATAGAAGATATACTTGCTAGTTTGTGTACACAAACCTTAGCAACAAAGCAGACTATGGAGCTTAGAGTGCACACAAGCCTTGATGCCAAAAAGGAAAGGTTTCCATGTAATGTATGTGTGATGCCCAAGCGATAAGAAAACTAGCAAAGTTGCTATGAGCACAAAATCTGATCTGATATAGGACGTCCAAACGAGTAGCTGTTGGTGCGTTTCTTGTGCAACAAACAACAAGTAGCAACTTCAGCTGTTATATTCAAGTGAAGAAGACGACGAATAGAAGGGAGAATGAAATAAAAAAAAGGGGAAGGGGTTCAAAATTTTTGGGTAGATCTGTGACGAACGATGCGCTATATTTGATTTTTCTGTGCATAGAGTTGCAACCTAGTTTTTTAGATTTTGTTAGGGATTTTTGAGAGGGTTTTGAGCATACAAGATCTAGATCTATGAAGAACAACCTTCACAACATATTTGCAAGCTCAGATCTGTGATTCAACGAATTATGAGGGTGTGTTCGAGGGCTTCGAAACTTGAAACGAACGCGAACAAGGTGAGCCACTTTTTCTTTATTGAAGGCGTGTTTTAGCATCTTTATTTGTTGGATCGAAGACATATTTAGGGCATTGAAAATCTGTTATGGAGAATGCCAAAAGAGAAATGAAATAGCAAAGAGGTATAATATTCTTTAAACTCAAATCTTTGCATTTGATACTTCTCGTGTAGTGTTTATATGGCTATAAATGTAAAAAAATGAGACTTTGAGCATTTTGAACCCTTCGCAGTCAAGGCTCGTGAATGTGAGACCTTTGCATTTGTGATCCGCATGTATAGCTTTGCATTTCAAATCCTAATTGCAAAGCTTCGCACTTTTTCGAATGCTCAAGACTTAAGTTTCATATTTTTTAATAATGCTATTGTGAGTTTTTTTTTTGTGAAAAATTTGTTTTTGGATGCATTAGAGGTTAAAAAAAATATTATCGGGAACGTCGAATAGTGTGTACCCACGTGAGAGATCTCGTTTAAAATATGTATATATACATGAACCTCATGAGTACTTTAAAAATTAAACAAAACAAAATAAACTAAAATAAGAATATCCAAGCCCGAAAAACTGTTTTAAATTTGATTTGAATGATTTGTAGAGGCTTTGAACTCAATAAAATTATTTTTATTTTTTAGATTAAAAGTCAAAGAGTGGTGAAGGGCGGCGCGGAGGTGCGAGGGACCCAAAAAATAAGGTGCGTGTGATAACCATACTCTCTATTATTATTATTATTATTATTATTATTATTATTATTATTATTATTCAAACTTTAAATATAGAGTATGATGTGTGTTTAAATTAGATGCACAGAAGCATACTAGGACTGCTTGAATGAACATTGATTAGGTTGATTATTTGAATGCTTAAGTAACATGATGATTGATTACTTTGAATATGCACTTAGGAGTATGCTAGGGTTGTTCTTGAATGAATATTGATTGGAATGATTAGTTGAATGTTGAGATAACATGTTAATTGTTTAAAAGTTGCTACGCTCACATGCCTAGACAATATGAAATAATTCATGCCATGAATGAATTACTTGAATGCCAGTATGATTGATTTACATGTGTTCAAAGTAGTATTTATGACGTATGATTTGCAATGTGATCGTGAAACTAAAGAAGATTAAAATTAAAACTAAAACCACGTACTAGGGCGATGATCGGCCTTTGGGTGTCATCGTTGGTATCCCCAACTAGACTGGTTGCGGGGCTGGGTGTCATTTCAGTACCCCCCGTCAGGGTTTTGAAACGTAACTGGCCTTCAGGCATTACCTCCGAATGTTGTCCTAGACTACGAGGGCAGGCACGGAGGCTACAAACCTTTTGGTCTTAATTGCGATGAAAAACAATAAAGTGTTTGAAACGTCCTAATATTATGAAAGTGTTTGCATGTTCTGTATTTTGGTTTGAATAATACTAGTGATGTGCTGTATGATCTACTGGGCTCTTGAGCTCATCTCACTTTTCTTTTTCAGGTGACATGTGATGCGACACAAGTTGGCCGATATCACGGAAGACTTGGTTGTTTTTTTGAAACCTCACTGGGGAGGTTGTTAAATATTTTTTTTTGTATATTTTATCTTTTTGTATTTAATTTGAATAGGGCATATGCCCCTTCTTCTTTTGGACTGCTTAATTTACATGTGTTTAATTGTTTTGGGTTTATTCATAAATCTTTAAGCTACTTAAATTTTGGACTTTGAAACTTTTCATTTTACTTATAATTTCACTTATCCATTTTATTTACTTAGAAATTTTTTTTCAAAAGAATTTTTTTTCATGGCTATTTAAATTAATTTTATCATTACTTGAAAAATGAACTAGAAAGACAATTTTGAAAGAAAGAAAGAGATAGAGAGAGAGAGAGAGTAGATTGATTAAGTAGCGCTTCGGTCTTCGGCAGATGACGACCTGCACGTGTGGCTTCTCCCGCCGGATGGATGGGCATCTTAGCGTGAGGCCCGACGACACACGTGAAAAGGTCCAGGAACCAGGGTGTTATAGAACTTTGGTGTTTTGTTCTAGTTTGCCAACCCCTTCGTACATTTGATTGTATATGTTTTATATCATAATTCTATTATTTTTTCAAGGTTTATATTATTTGGTATATTTGATTTAATTCTTTTATTTAATTATCCAACAAAATTTTAGGGTATTACAGAGAATGAAAATCTTCATTCTCTAATTGTGTGGAAATGGGAATATGGCTTGGGAACATGAGGAAGCCTTGGGTGTGTTTTGAGGGCTTGAGACACTAGCAAGCAAAACCTTTGTAAGTACTTCTCAACACTTTCATTCTTAGTCACACACATGAAGGAAATAAGTCAAATTATGTACATATTGTTCATGATAACATCATGGTTGTCTACCTACTTTGGGGGATATTATCTATAAACCATGGACATACCTGTCGGGACACCTTTTTGAGACCACTTACGGGTGGCCCAACCAGCATAATATTCAGTCGAGTCTACTCCCTATTCAAACTTGCCAACTACTGTTAAACCTCACCATCAAATCGATTATAGTATTCAAAATGCAAAAATAAAAGATAAACAGAATAATGTAACAAAAGTGGAAGTCTTTGACATTAATTACATTAAGAAACTCCAGTTCAACTTTACATGTTTCAAAACTTGTACATAATGATTCAAAGTATCAAAAATAGCAAAACAACAAAACGACCTACTGTGGACTATATTGGAAAAGATCTCACAATCAACACGCCTTTCCTGTTATCCACACTAGACGGACTTGAAATATTAAGAGTAGTGAGTTCGATATTGTAATAACCCAAAATTTCGTCAAATAATTAAAGATAAATAAGTTCAAGAAAATTAAATGAAATAAGTCATGTAAAAATAATTTTGAAGATTTTAAGACATCTTTGGGTGCAAATTATGGGTTAGAAAATGAAAAATAATATAAAATATTTAGATGTAAAATAAAATAGGCAAATAAAACATTAATTTGATATTTAAATGAAAATGTCAAATTAAAAGAGTTGCTTAAGAAATAAAGAATAGAAAAAAAAAAGAAATAAAGTATACACACACACACACACACACACACACACACATATAGGTTAATGTGTGTATGAATAATATGTGTGTTAGCATAATAAATGTTAATATTACATATTATAAAAATATGTTTATAGAAAAATTTATATAATTAAATAAAAATGTAGTACACGTGTAATTATTTAAAATAAATAAAATATTATATAAATATTAATTTATAATTACATAAATTATTATCTGAAAATAAAATATGAAATAAATAAAATATATGAAAATAGAAAATGTAGATTATTTAATTGTTGGCATTAAATATATTAAAGAAATAGAAAAATATCTAATAAATACAAAAATAAAGATCTAAAAAGGAAAAAAATTAGCAAAATAGAAGGATATGTGCAATAAAACATATCTACACAAATTAGGAAGTGGAATTGAGTTTATAATTGGCAAAACTCGGATAATAGAAGCTTTAGAAGTTGTTTTCGATAATATAAACTACAGCCAAAGGCCAAGATTGAGTAATCATCACGATCTGCAATCCAACGGCCCAGATCAAGATCGCGCCGAATGCCTTGGAACACCAGATCACCACAAAACGAACGGTCTGCAATCAACGTGATCAATCCAACAATCCAGATCGAGGCGTTCTGAAATAATCGTGAATGAACACTACGATCGAGGAAATTGGATGGACCGGATGTGTTTCGTTGATCGATTTCGCCATCCGTCGTGCTGAGCTCGAGGAAATCAGACGGCGCAGACGTAATTCGTTGATCACGAAGGAGGCGCTCGAGAACGATCCAACGACCGAGATCTCATCTGCCCGATCTAACGGCCGACGTTGCACACGCCAAAACGAGTTCGCGATCTAGTGCTGCGATCGAGGCATATCTGACGGCCCAGATAGACAAACCCGATCCATCGCGAACCGAACGCTGTGATCGATGCAAATTGGACAGCCGAGATTCACTCATCTCTATCGATCAAAGATCTGACACCGTGCTCGAGGAAGATCCGACCGCTTAGATGCAACCCACCCGATCTGAGATACGAATGTGTCACACCCTGACCCCGGGCCGGACATCATATATCAGTCAATCTAATGCCCTATCGTCGGGTGTCGCGCGGCTCCAAGCTCGGTGCGTGGTCCGCCGAGGCACCGGGCGTGCGACAATCATCATCATCTTCCCACAAACCTCTATACACGGGGTTTAAATCATTTCTTAATTTCAAATAATTATTTTATTCATGCTTCACTAAGCAATTAATTTCAAATCATATTCACACTGGAAATCAAGATAATAGTAGCGGAAGCACTTTTTGGATCAAATCTTTCTAAATCATTGAACACTGTTTAACATACAATATCTAAAAATCTTCAGTTTATCAATCAAAATAAAACAGTGTTCAAGATGGTAAAACAGTCCAGTAATTACATATACAAAAATATGATACATGACCCTCCAGCCCAAATCCAAAGTATACATCATAAAATGTAACACCCCAACCCCCGTATCTTTAAGCATTGGACGCATCCACCATTTTTTTGACAGTGGACTAAACCAAACGGCGGGCCGGGCCGGTGTTACATTACAAGCGACGCACACTTGACTTTCTATTTCAGTCATTTCATGCCTTGAT
>JAJIYU010012669.1:0-14389 GCA_030144865.1 Tinospora cordifolia
AACATAATTGAGACTCAAAGGAGATGGTGACCATTGCAAGTCTGAGTTTTGGCAAAGCTCAGGGGCTGGTTTGTGAGCAAATATTTGAGATAAAACCTTCCTTTTCCATCTTCGATATGTAGATTTCAAGTTTCAAGTGTTAGAAAATAAAAACTAAGTTTGTGTTATGATTTACAAGGTGTCAAAGTGGGTTAGTTGCAAACTGTTATAATAGCAAATGGTCTTGGAGGCAACTTTGGGATAAGTTTTGAGGGGCTTAGATATAATATCCAATAATTTTGTACAAAATTTAATGAACAAAATTAAATAAATTCGACTTTGAAAAACTTATAATATTTTTTAGTATAAATTATGTATACTTTAAGGTATAAAATAAAGTAGGTACAACTTTAAGGTATACAAAATGAATAATAATAAGAGATACAAATATGTATATAAATAAATATATGTGTATCATATGTGCATAAATATATGTTAAATATATGTGTATAGAAATTACTTAAGAGATTATATATGCATATAGATGTGATAATGTGTTAATAATAATAATAATAATGTGATAATGTGTTAATAATAATATAATAATAATATATATAGAGTAAAACTAATATTTTGCGCATACACGAATTTGACTAATTCGGCGATCGCACGCGCATGCAAATAAAAAAATACGAAACAAAACAAAAAAAGACGAAAAAATTGCGAAAAACCTTAGAAGAAACCCTAAAACGGGTTGCTTCAACCCTAGTCGCCAAAATCCAACAAATAAGAAAATTTTCTTATCCAAAAACACTCAAAAATTACGAATCCTACCCTTGGTTCTAGGTACCAATTACCAATCCCCGGCAACGATGTCAAAAACTTGTTGCTTACTTTATGTGCACACTTTTAAATAGATAAAGAGATGCAAAAATACATTCTTTAGATGATAAATTTATAATATATAACATAAATAAATCATTTAAAGCAAATAATACAACAAATTATAAGTGTAACTAGGAAAAATAATGTAATACATTCAACAAGTAATAAACTTTGGGAGGCCCAAGGTCAAACCACAAAGATTGGGATAAATTTCTAAAACTAAGATTTGCTACATATAATAAAATAAAAAAAAATGAGAATGAGATGAAATAATGACAATATTTTGATAATATAGAAATAACAATAAAATGGAAGAGTTAGGGCATTAGAGTTGGCCCAATCCTTTCTTCTCTTAGTCCTTCTTGAGTAAAATAATTATGGATAGAAATAATTGAAGAATCTTTCTACCTACAATAATGAATCTTTCAGCCCAAATGTATTAAAAAGTAGTGTTTTCACAAAAGAGGTATTTATAATAAAAAGTAAAGTAGAATTAAATTTCTAATATGCGTGAATGCAAAATGTGAATTCTAAATATATGAAATACATGATATGACATATTAAAGAAAACTACAAATGTCACACTAAGATAAAAATGAAATACATCAATCTTTCATTAGATTTTACAAAATAAACTATACAAAATATATGATATAATATATGAAGTTTAATACAAAATCTAACAAAAGTATGAGAGAACACGTGTCAAATAAAATATAAGTATTACCCAAGAATTTTCAAGAGAAGAGTGGAGAGTGTTTCCTTTTAGCCCCAACAAAAGACTTAGCCTTTCATGAACTTGAAGGCTAATGAAAAGCAAAAATAAAAGAATTGAAGAATGAAAAAATGAAAAGTGGGAAAAGCTCCAATGTGATCAAGGGAGAAAATGAAAAATGAGATGCTCCTCAAGTGTCAATTTGAGGGATTTATATAGATATTCCAAGGAGATGATGAACCAATAGGAGATAGTCTAAAGGTGATGTGGATGAATGGTACAAGTAGCCTGTGCTCTACTTACTCCTCTTGTGTAAGATGGTGAGAAATTCAAATGAAGGGTATTATATGACTATGCATAGTAACAAGCATAAGGAAGGGTGACCAATATAAGTGAAGGACAATGATGGTGTGTAAGATAGACTTTTCATAATGATGATTATGTGAAAAAAGAGAAATAAGATGGGTTAGGACTAAGCTAGAAGGAAAAATGTGTCATGTGGGTTCTTGAGAATACTACTTGACTAGTAACTATCAACATTGGTTTTATCATAAATTTGAACTTATCCATTAGATTATTCTCGGGATCCACAACAAGGAAAATGTGAATGATGAAGATGTCTTCATATTTCTTGAAATTCCTCTAATTCCATCTTAATCATTGATGCTTCTCGAGATTGCAAGATCTTCACTTTAATGATGGATAAATGAAATAGCGCCAAGAGTCATGAATCTAAGTGGGGTGATGCCTTAGCAAAAATTGATGATCACAATGCTCTTAAGCTCACATGCTCTATTGTTATTAATCTCTCATTATCTACATTTTTACGATTAAAATAATATTGCGCAATGTGTAATTAATTATAATTAATTTTTATAATGCATGTGACTTAATATTAATATATTAACCTTGTTGAAAATATATGGATTTATATAAAAAGAAGTTAAATGTATTTTATAATTAATTACTAAATAATGAGCCTTAAAATATGATAATGTTCAATTATAATATAATAAATTTAGTGTCAAAATAAGTATTATCAAAGACTCTATATAAACCTTCTCCCCCTTTCATTTCTTCTTCATTCTAGCAAGAACTGATAAGACCTTTTTTGTCCTCTCTGCCTCTCTCTTGGCATCTCTTTTTTCTTTTTTGAGTTGCTCTAAATAGCCAATGGAGTAGTAACAACAGAGTACTGCACAAATCTAATGCAAACAAAGTGAAAGATCTGAAATAAGCTCAGAAAAGTTCAGACAGAAGCGATTTTGAGGTGAAGATGACTTTCAATTTTTAATTTATTATTTTAATTTAAATAATGCTTGCATGGGTGTTATGCTTTAAATTCCTTATGATTCTACATGTTATATAGAATATGCATGATTAGGTTTGCATAAATAATTATGCGTAATTTATGATATTATGTTACGTGTTGTAATGTTGCTATGTTGTCATTACTTATTAATGTTTACATTTAATTATTATGTTTTACATTAAATTAAAATATTAATAAAGATGATAACCACATACCAATATGATAGTAGATTTTCATCACGAGTATTTCAATATGAAGTTGTAAGGTGAATGAAGGGTTCGAATTTGATTCTACCTCTACTATGATGGGTTTGAGTGTCATTAATGGACCTCTCTCCCTAGGGTTGGAATACTGTAATATATTTTCCTTCGGTCGTTAATGTCAACTAAAATAATATATTGTTTAAATCATCTAATTTCTTAAAGTGCTTGATATGCATGTTTTATTTGATCGAAATAATACTTTAAATATTTAAAATGACCCAATTGACTTTTTAGCTCACCCCATCTTTTTTAATATTTTAAGAAATTAAATTAACAAGGCTACCTAGGAGAAAACTAAGGTTATTTATTTAATTTCATTGTAGGGCATGTTAGCCTAAATTATTTTTATTGAATTTTGTTGTAACAAAGGTTAAATTAATACATTTGAATTTTAAATCAACCTAAAAACGTGAGATTTTATTTTCATTCATGGCGTTATTACCTTTTATAAAATATATTGTACATAGATTAATATGCGCAATAAGTCTCAAGGGATTGAGATATGGAAAGGAAAAGGGTTAATGTAACATGGGTCTGCCTCCCGGGCGGCCCAATACTCAGACAGAAAAAACCAAGGCAATGCAGTAATTACACCCTCAGAGCCACGTGGACCCCGGTGTTGGAAGCGGGGTATTACATTAGAGGAGTCCGTTTGAACTCAAATTTGGACAGCATGATCTTGGGACTTAGTGCTACAAGAAGGTATAGATCTCGTCCCATAACCTTCTCTGGTCGTGACGAACCATGCTTGCAAAAACGTCCTACTGCTTGGATGTTCTTACACTTAGAAAATTTTGGGTTTGTTGAGAATGTTTGCCATGTGATGAAATGTATGAGTAGGTTTTTTGTCATTTATCCTTACTAATTTGCATGGGTTTTGAGGGAAAATCTTACTATGATTTAAGTACATGCAATAGGTGTAGGAAATAACCTTTAAACTATAGATTTAATGGGAAAAAATAGAGCTTGAAAATTATAAAATTTCAAGAATTTAGAGCCACTTGTGCACGGTTGAGATTTTGGGGAACTGGTTGATTGACCAAACCTTGATATTTTAAGCTAAAATTTGGTAGACACTTGATGGATATCCCAAAAAGTGAGTGTACCAAATTTTGTCTAAAATGGATATGGGTAAGTGGGTCAATTGATACAAAATATGATAGTCTGTCACATGAAAACCAAGATGAAAGGGGCTGACGATATCCTTGAAACTCATACTAAATGAAATCCAAAAATTACAAACTAAAATTTTGGTAAATATTTAGGGAATCTAATCAAATCTGAAAAGTTTTTCGCTAATTCAATGCACAGCTTGATCGCAGAAAAAACATAAAATCTATTATGCAATAAGGACTATGTAGTTATAAATTTGATTAAGTATAAAAATTGAGAATTTTGGCCAAATTGACCACGTGTTGACCGAATTTAACTAAAATTGATCGTATTAACAAATCTTGAATAAGTTTAACCAATTGACCAAGTTTTACTAAATTTGACCAAGTCAAATCTAAGTTGACGAAAACCAAGTAGGGACAGTGAAACTAGAATTGAACCACGTTTTGCAAAGAAACTGAATGACATTTAAATAATGCAAATATGAGCGTATATTGCGGGACTGAGCCGACTATTGACGAAACACCGATATGCGAGACTTGAGATGAGTAATTTAATTCAGATGTGATTTTAACTATATTTTTTGCATAAAATATGAATGAAATGACATGGATTGAATGATTTCATCTGATTTGAGCTAAATCAAATTAACTTTGAGACATATGTAGATGTACACTGATAATGAGACTATAGGATCGAGGTCTGAATGCGGGATCAGGGTATACAATATGATTAGAATTAGACTTGAGGTCCGAACATGAGGTTAGAGTAGATGATCAATGCACCTAGCTTCTAACCTACTTGAGTGATGGAAGTTGAGGATCGAGCGCTGGGTTAGGGTATTAAAGGAATACGTCTAGCTCATGACCCACTTGAGTGACCGATATGTTTAACTCATGACCCATTCGAGCGATGGCTATAAGATTATATTTGATGATTTGAAACCCTAGTTCAGATATAATTTTCAACTACCATCATGTATTCAAACTATATTTTTTAACTGTTACATTATTTATAATCATTTTTACTACATGTCATGTTTTTAAGTATTACTTTCATTATTAATATTCATGCATACATGCATATTTTTTAGAATGTTGGTTATAAGTAATATGTTGGATTTACTACTAACTGAACCATGTTACAATTTATGCGCACTACTCTACTAACATTTTAAGTTCATTAGTGATTGACAAAAGAAAAGGCATGATAATAGCCTAGATCCCTTGGTGGTTTTCTTCATTTTCTCAGTTTTAATAGAGGTTTGTCACTTGTGTATATGAAATTAATGATCAATTGTATCTTTTGAAACAATATAATATATAATTTGTAATAGCAAACTTATATGGTATGAAAGAAGTACTAGCTTATATATTTAATTGTAATATTATGTCTATTTTTGCACTTCATAAAATGAATGTCAAAATTACTATTATGTCACTATGAATTGTAGTTTAAAAGACTTAAAAGTGATTGAGTGAACTTGACTCGATGAGTAAGTTTGTTGAAACATTATGTCGGTCAGGTTGCCCTTCAGCCAATGCACAGGTCCAAGGAGGGTACTTGGTTTCTATAGTTTTATCTAAATTTTTATAATTTTTTTTCATGTTGAAATGTTTTCGTTGGCCCTATTGCTCATCTAAGGAATTAAAGGTCACGTAAAGTAACCCATTTTTAAGGCTTTGGGATTAACTAAAACCGCCCATTTGAAAAGGGTAAAAAGAAAAAAAAATAGAAAAAAGAAAAAAAAAAGGAAAAAAATTGAATTCCTTTGGATTTGTATCTTCTCCTTCGCTTCCTACGGATGTCTGTTCAAAGATCCTTACAGGTTCTCATTCGCCGTTGACATTATTGCTCACTCGACTGAAGCTCGTCGACGAATTTCTAGGGTTTGTTCGGTTCTTCAGATATTTTATAGTTGTTACAATTTATATTTCATTTTTTTTTTAAATTTTACCATATGATTGATCGAATTAGAAACCATATGCGGTTGAATCGAAATTTAAGTTTCAAGCGTCAATATTTCTCGGTGATCATGTTCTTAAGTTGTAATCAAGTTCGACTAATGACAATGATTCCTTTTCTAGTTGATTTAGTTGTTTGCTAGATGTGAATCATGTGATGTTTGATCTCTCGCTCTGCAATTGTATGTTCTTAGGTTTTCATAAACATAGAAGTTTATAAATCTTTGGTACTTTCAGTTGCATAAACCTAATTTGGTTGAGCTGTTTTCAGTCCGTAGATCTAATCAGAACTTTTAAAATTTGTTTGTGCTCAATTTTGTAGGAGCTGCGATTATGCTTGTGCTAATCTTGAAAAGAATTGAACAATTTTACTCTTTGCAGAGGTTTTTTTGCTCAAAGTAATGAATTCAAAGTTTATGCCATGCAGCTGAAATAATAACTATGTAATGTGATAGGAAAGACTAAAGCTTGTCAAACTAAGAAGCCAAATAAATGACCTTGCATAGCAGGCATGCCGAAACAAAATTCCATGAAATAATGCAACAGAGAATTATGGAAACTTGAGGTCACCCTCTCAAGTTATTGTAGTAGTGTGACTAACCTTGCTTTGAAAACCCATTATCTGTTTTGAGTACTTTATTCTTTAGGTTCTTTGCCAGAAATGCTGCTTTCTAGGTCAATTATAGCCTTCATTTTTATGGTTTAAATTTATACTTTAGTAGAACCGTGGAAGTGGCAAGTTCATTCAGCGGACTCCATTTAGTGCAGATGAGGCAATCACTAAAGGACAACTAGGTCTTCGAGTTCTTGCAAAATAATTACCAGTTTAACTTTCAAAAAATGTAATAACTCAAGGTTTCTTTCATGCCTGTGAGATTTTTTTTTTTAAGACCAACCATAGCCTTGATTTCAAGCGAGGAAGAAGAAAGTGGTCTTTCTTGCAAAATAATGTCCAGTTTAGCTTTCAAAAGATGTAATAACTCGACTACTCGAGTTCTTAATTTAAGGTTTCTTTAATGCCAAAAAGACCTTTTTAGATCAACCATAGCCTTGATTTCAAGTGAGAAAGAAGAAAGCAGAAAGGAAAAGATTCAGTACAAATATTGTACGTTAATTTACAATGTTCTTTGTTTAAGTTCATCAAGTTATGTTGCATATTACCTGTCCACTATCGGCTGTTAGAAAAGTTGTCTGTTTACTATATAGGTGGTGGGATTTGGTTGTTCTATGTGAATATCTGCATTAAGTAGATTTTGATTTATAATTCCCTTGAAACTACTGTCTATGGTGATGTTTGACTTAATCATTTCCTTTTTTGTTCTTTTTGAAAAAAAAAATTATTTTCTATATTAATTTTTATTCATTGTATTTTATCTTAGTAGATCCTCTTTGTAAACATCTGCTTGTAATTAAGATGTTTATTGAGTTTCCATATTTTGAGTAGATTATGCCATATGCTGAGTAGATAGCAATGTAAAAGTTATGTTTATGAATGAAAGCTCCTACTTTCTCTTCCTTCTCATCATCACCAAATGGTCATCTGAGTTTTGATATTTGACACACCAATAAATTGTAAGCTATGCATACATGATACAAATCATGTGTTTGTATGTGTCATAAATAGCAGGATTATTGATTTAATTAATTTTCTTCTTGTTGAAAAATCCATCACCATTAAATAATAGGTCATTTAAAATTTTAACCAGATTGAATAGTCAAAAGTCATAAATGTTCTATGTAATAATTACATGTTCATTTTGTGATAATTACTTAATTTGTAGATTAGCACTCGCAATAAATACGAAATACGTGGTGCTACAAATTCAAGCTAAACGGGATTTTTTTGTTTTTTATTGGATTCTTTGAATCATTAATCTAGATCCTGAATTTCTTTTACAATGCTAGCCATTTGGACTGTAGTATGGGATTCATAGGCACTGAGATTAATTTTAAGGGTTCAATTACTTAGGTTCCAACCATTGTTAAGGATATATTAGTTATTTTTCTGTTATTAGGTCTTTGTCTTTCCTTTTGCAATGTGTTTCTCTTGTCAATAAGTTTCCATAATCCATATCAGTTATTTTCCTTTCGTGATGTGTTTTCATTGTTAATTAATTTTTGTTGAACTTAGATGTTTTCCTTCTATATAGGAGAGTGTTGTCATGATAATTAAGCAAGCAAATCTATAGATTCTTAATCTATTAATCCTCTTTTCTTTTCTCTTAATCTTCTCTTTGTTTTCTTTAAGTACTCTCTTTCTATTATTAATTATTTCTTTCTTTTTGGTTGATCTTTTGTGTGGCTAATTGGCTCAATGTGCGAGGATCCTAACATCAGGCCTAGTTACAACCATGATTGCTCGTGAAGCAATCCAATTTTTAGGACCAAATTGCTTAGATGTCATGTTGCCACTGCATTCATCTTACCATCTGTTGCAATCACGAGTTCACAACAACAAACAGTAAAAGTTGCCCTCAAGATATTGTCTTTTTCTTGCTGGATGTGTATTGTTCCAGAAAGAAAATGATTACACATAACTAGGGGTTAGAAGACTGTATTGAAGCTTGGAACTTTGAAGTAAAAGAATTGAGTTTTTAATCACTTGATGTTATTAGCCCATTTACTTGGCAGTTTCCATTCTTTGCCAAACATGTATTTTAACATTAACATTATTTAATGCCAATCGGACATGTTAAGAATTTTATATTATTTACTCGCATATTTCACAAATTTTACCAAAATTCATTGAAATCTTCAAATTTTTTACAAATTTTGCCCAAGTCTTTAAAGTTTTCATGAATTTTGTCGAAATCTTCAAAGTTTTGTTGATTTTATGTAAATTTACAATTAGACTCTGCTTCGATTGCCAAAAAATTCAAAATAATTTGGTGAAATTTGGCGAATTTTCATTCCTTGCCTTCTTTCTCGTATTTGTATTTGACTTATGAAATTCTTGACAGCAGAAGAGGGATATCATTTAGTTTTACATAGGAGATGCTCTTCATTGCACTTGTCTAAGCGAGCTAGGATGGCCATTTTTTGAAGGGTTTGCTAGATAGCTTTTTTTATTTTGTTTCTAATCAATACCTGGGTTGCCAAGCATTTTAGAATCTTTTTGGTATTTTAATTGTTGTAGATGCATGAGTCCAACTAGATAATGATGGTTGGTAATATAGGCTGTTGAAGTATTTACTCTTGGTAATACTAGACCCAACTGTTTAGTTTTTCCTAAGGTACTAGGTTTGGTTTTACCAATTGTATAAATTTCCAACATGAAAACAATCAAGGAATAATCAGTTCGCCTAGGTGGAAAAGACAATTCTTAATCGTTATTAAAATTTTGATTTGATGTGATTCAATGCTGATTTTGACCTTATTAATCCAATTTACTTGCAATTTACAAGTATAGTGATTCAAGAACCTGATTCAAGTTGACTCTTGGTGAATCAAATAGAGAGAGTTGTTTGCTTCATCAATTCAAATCATGATTATGGTTAATGTAGTCCTAATGATGTGAATCTCTACTGTAATTAGGCTGTGGACATTATTTTTGCCTTTCTTTCTTTTTCAGCCTTGGCTGAGAATATTGAGATCATTGTGCAATATGAACTATTTTTTCTTAGACCCGTAAACTTGGTAGAATTGCCATAGTGACTGTTCTTTCTTTTTTCTTGATGATGTTTGGATACTGATCCGTCTTCCTTTTTGGTTCATTCAGGTTCGAATAACTGGTACTTGTGTTTCCCAATAGGCCGAACCTTAATCATGTCCTCCTAACTCATGGCTATGGAGTCACAAGTGGCTTTGAAACTTGATGGTCCCTTTCCATCCAATGACCTCTTGACCAAGGATGGAGATTCTGATATTGCTTCGGCCACTTCAAATATTATTGATCAGCAGCCTGGTATGTCTTCAGGATTTCCAGTTTTGTATACGCTTCTAACTTTGCATGTGTTCCTCAATTTTGTTTCAGTTACCTGAGAAATTGTTGTGAAGGCTGTCTCTCCGATTGACATGATAATAATTTTCAAATTACAGTCAAAAAACAAACTCGGCAGTGGGCTGCTTGGACACGTCAAGAAGAAGAAAGTTTCTTTAATGCATTACGACAAGTTGGCAAGGTATGATTCTGTATTCATGTTTTGGGTAACTGAATGTGGAAATGTCTCTCTAAATTTTTTTAATGGACAGTATGTAAATTCTGACTGCAGAATTTTGAGAAGATTACATGCCGTGTCCAAAGTAAAAACAAAGATCAGGTACTTTTCTTTCTGTATTCAGTAAATTAGTACGTTACTATATGAGATAGTGGCGAATACTCGATTATGAAGCTTCCATTTATTCATTTTCTCTTTTGGAGTGTGTTGATGATGATGGAAAGATAACGTACATATCCGAACATGGGTAGTAGGTTCAGTTCGTCAAATTTACTATCATATTCTTGGCATGTTTATAATTAATAAGTTCTTTTTTTTCTTTTAACAAGGGTACAATTTGTATGTAAATTGTGATGCAGAAGTTATAAAATTCATTATGGCATAATTGTTTTGATTGTTTGCCAATTGCCATTTAATTTTCTTTCCTTTTTAGGAAGTTCTTGCTATTTTGCATAAATTTTTTTTTTACTTGTCTAAATATTGTGGATATATCTTTTTGTGATATGATCATGTTAGTTCTCAAATATATCCTTTCAACCTCAATTATCTAGTGAATAGCTCCTAGTTAATGCTATTAATTGGATACGCTTGGCAATTTTGTCTGGAATGAGACATTGCAATTAAAAGGAATCCTGATCTTTTCCTTGTAAAAGATATGATTTATCTTAAAGCTTTTGCGTTTTTGCAGGTTAGACATTACTACTATCGACTTGTGAGACGCATGAACAAGCTGTTGGGTCCTGGTTTCAGCTTGGATGCTAAAAATTCAAAAGATACTAATGCTGCAATGCTTCGATGGTAATTAGTAACTATCACTTCATTTTTTAGTTCTGCGATCTTTTACACTCTAGAAGAACATTCTTGCCTGATGTTGCACTAATTTATAATTTTCCACAAGTGTCAAACTTATCTTTAGTAGGTAGGTACTTTTCTTTTGATGTTATTGAAGGCAAAAAATTTTTTCATGGAGTTGTCAGATACGTTATCCTATTAAGGCAGTCCATAATGAAAATGTCTCGAAGAAACAAAATCTCACCATGTTTCACTTAAGAGCATACTTATACAATATATTATTATACATTGTTGTTCCCATTTCAGCTTAGTAGTGTCTATGGAATTTGTAGTGTTTTGGTTAACTATATTTAGTAGTAAAACTATAGAGCTGAAAGATTGCCCAACGATCATTAGGAAAACATTTAAGTTCGCTTTTTAGAAGAAACAAAGATTTGAATTTACTGAATAATACATGTGGGATGGATCTAAATGCACCTTTGCAGCATCTCTCTGGGACCTTAATTCCCAACAACTTAATTTCCCTCCTTCACAACTGCAAACATTTTACATAACATTTTTATTACCCAAGCACCTATCCCAGGGAGGGAGAGAGAAATTTCTAACTGTGTTTGATGCTTCGAAAGAAACTTACAATCCTATATATGAATGCTTACAACACAAAAATCAAGATTGTTGAGACACACGGATCTCAAGACCTTAACTCTAGGAACTCCAAGTATTCCATAGAAAATCTAAGAAATAATTATGATTTCTAGTTATTTTATTCAAGAAAACTAAGGAAACTTAATACTTTGTGGTCAAAGAGTCACTCTTTGACTTTCAACTTAACTACTCCTTGGTTGTACAACTTCATTAATAAGGAAGCCCATAGAAGTTCAATACTAGTTCCACCAGCATCCAAATACTTCCAAATCTGAATTTGTGCCTTAAATTTTTTCTTCCTTTCCTTTGATAAAGCTTTTTTTGAATTTCTCAACTTGTTTCCTTCACTTTCTCAACTATTTATTTATTTTTTTTTATTTTTTTATTTTTGGTACAGTCTCCCACTTCATTAAGCTCTTATTGCCCTTGCCAATCTTCCCTTCCCAAGGAAAGTATTTCACCTTCTTGTCTACTTTTTTTTTTTGGGTCACCATCTTTGGAATCCTAAACAAAGACCAGTAATATAATGGAGATGTTGATTGAACCAGGCATATCAAAGACAATCAACCTACCTTTGAAAGGAATGTTCTCTTCCACCCCTCCTACGTATTAGTGATAGTTGTGAGAATTGTCTACCAAAAAGCTTCTCATTGGGAGTTAAGGACTACCTCCTAAGGCAACTTGAGATATCTCAACAAGCATATTCCTATTGAACACCCCACTTTATTTGCCATCCTTACTCCATATATTTTATTATGAATTAACATAAATTAAATAATTAATTATGAAAATTATAAATAAATACATTTAGTTGTTTAAATTGTGAACAATGTTGTCAAGGCAGAAAGATGGAACTAGACGATAAGCTTTTATAAGGTGAGGCGTGATCTTGGCAGACTATAAAGTAATTATTTAGAAGTCTCTAAAAATTATTTATTTATTCATTGGTCTCTCATTCTAGATATATGTAAGTATATAATATATATACTATACTAAAATAAATGATGTATTACCGATTTTAGTGTATTATTTTAATACTTATTAATTTAGAACTTAAAATAATTTTTTTTCAAGTCCATTCTAAAAAAATTAAATTGCAACTGCCTCCGTGGAGCGCCTAGGCCACGCCTCGGCAACTCTGCTTGTATAAGAAATTCTTTAAAAAAAAAAAACCCTCAACCAATGAAGTCTCTTACATAATTCTTAACGTACATGAATTAGCAAATTTTGATTATAATACCTTTATCTGAAAGCTGGTTTGGCCGTTCACTGTATTGTAACCATAATGCTATGACTTAACCCAAAAAAAAAAAGATAGGACGAAAAAAAAAAAGAATGAAAGAAGAAAAAAAGAGAGTGTGCCTTGAACTTGAACGTGGGAGGGAAAAACAAAAAACCAAAAAAAGAAAGATATAGCCCTGCTTTAGAAAATTTGATATACCCTTGCTTTAACACTAAGGCAAATTAGGAGGAGGAGACTCTAAGGATTGCAACACTCCAACAGCATTCCCGAGGAGGAAAGTTGTCGCTAAACCCCACCTAATCGGAACATCAAGATGACAATGCATTAGCCAAACACCTATTTAAAACAAGAGACAATTTCATCATTGCCCAAAATGATTTCAAGTGTTGAGAAGTATAAAAGTTACAAAAAAATTAATTTTGCTAGTTCTTCACTTATATACCAAGATTATCAACAACGGATTGAATCACTACCCACTCACCAACTAGAACTCCAATAGCGTTCCTCATGGGTGGATCAACATAGTTAACTTGGTGGTTACTTGAGGCAAATTGTTTTTAAGCCCTTCAAAAAATATTATAATACCCCCTGTTAGTGATAAGATTGAAATCAAACAGTAACTCGTACAATTTTTTAAGCTTTTCCAAATATCAGATATAAACATGTTGCTTAAATACGTACTTAATGATTGATAATTAATTCTAGAAATCATGAAAAAACTTCTTGTTTAATATTCTAATTAATTTCCTATTTTGTAGGTATATTTTAGATCCAAGACTAGAAGCTTCTAGAAGAAACATTAAGATTTAAAAAAAAAAATTCCTCTTTTTGGAAATGTTATAGATGGACATCACCTATTTCTATCTTTTCTTCAATCTTCAAGCTTTGAGCATAGATTTTTGTGTTATAACTTATAAAAACACTTGTCAAAAGATGGCACTTGATTTGATTGCGAAGAAAAGGAGAAATAAAAAAAAAAAGTGTTAAGATAGGACCAAGTCGTAGGGCTTAAGAGGAAGAAGACAAACAAGAACAATTTTATCATGGCTTATAAATAGCACAACGTGCTCTTTAACTCAAGTTGCAGGATTCATTGTCTTGTGACATGTGACTTGTTTTGGGTTGCGATTGTCATAAACTACGAAATTGCACAATGTGCTCGTTAACTTGAGTGGCAAGATTTATAGTCTCGCGACCTGCAACTTGTTTGGGTTGTGATTTATCGTTAACTTAGAAATCACACAATGTGCTCTTTAGCTCAAGCTGCACGATTCACTTAGTGAATCATGTGCTTTTAAATCTCTGATTATATGGTAAAATA
>JAJIYU010012670.1:0-14387 GCA_030144865.1 Tinospora cordifolia
TTCAACTCTTCATGATGTTGATTGATATTGGGACATTGGGTGGGTCGATCTATTCAATAGATAGCTTTTCATTTATGTATTGGTTTTCTTATGTATTAATTTTTTGTAATTGAATGAACTCGTTTAATGTATATAGAAAACTGATTAGATTTTTAAAACAAATTTAAACTTTTTATATCATACATATATTTTTGCATGTACCTTGCATGTGATCTTTACCAAAAATTAATTTAAATAGAATATATTTTTATTAAAAAAATTCTATATTATACCTTTTAGGCTAATTAATTATTAAATTTAACAAAAAAATATTTTAAAAGACCATTAAAGTACAACTCAAAAGGTTAAAATCATAAATTAGAGAATTGTGTTTTAAGAAGCTTAAAATATAGGGTGTATCAAAGTAAAACTAAAAATCAGTTATTCGTAAAATTATTTTTTAACCCTATTAATAATAAAATTAATTTTTAAAAATAAATATAATCTAAACTTTTAAAGGTACTTTCAGTAAAAAAGAAACTTTTACAATCAACTACCCTAAATTATTCTTATTATAGTAATATAGATAAACTCTAAGTTGGTTGTGTAATAGTTGAGATTTGAGAGAAAATAAGACAAAGGTGTGCATGTCAAAGAATTTGCGAATGACTCTAAGGGCATTGCTGTATAGTTTGTAAGATACTTATGTTTTTTTATTAGTGAGATTGATTTTCATCATTGAAGAATAGGTGATATATATAGCAAATCATATAAATTTATGTGTTCTTACTCGTATTGTTGTTTACATGCATTTTTGTTGTTGTCTCTCATCATGGAGGGCAACATAATTAAAAATAAAAAAAATAAATAAAGGGTTGAATGGTGTTGGTGAAGTGGAGTGGAGTTGGTAAAGTTGAGTGGTGTTGGTAAATCATAATTTAATATGTGGTGAAGGCAAACTTGTAGTTGTGATTACTTCACTTATGTCTATAAATAAACACTTGCTCATTTGCAAACATACCAACATAAGCACAATAACAAGTTGTATATAAGTGTTTAGTAGAGGCCAAAGCAATTTTGCTTTGAAGAGTTTGTTGGGAGAAAGGGAGAAATTTATTGGGGAGTGACAAAATAATAAGGTTAATTGGAGTGCTTTTGAAACACTCGAGTGTCACTATTTTAGTTTAATCTCAGAGTTATACCTCTTCTATTTTTCTAGAGAAGTCGCTCTTGTAAGCTTACTATTTTATTAGTGAAAGAACTTTAGAGTTTGTCTCGTGGATGTTGCCGAAATGAAAGGTGAATCACGTCAAATTCTCTTATGCCATTTTAAATTATTTATTTCATTTACTTTGCTCGTATTTAATTTATTTTGTATTCGCCTATCCAATAGGTCCGCCGTTTCGTTGCGCTAGGAAAAAATATTATTTAATTTGTGTTATTTTCCCAACAACTGGTATTAGAGGTTTATTGGGATATTACTATTTACTTATGGTATGCTCTATGGTTGCCACTAAGGTGAACCCTCCACATCAAAAAATAAGCTAGATTAATATTTACTCTTTTTTAAAGCCTAGTTGGGACCATGGAGATAAAGACAAGCAAAATGATTAATTTAAACAGCATGAATTACCACTCATGGAGAAACAAGATGAAGGATCTCATATTTGTGACGAAGATGCATCTATCAGTGTTTAGTATGACTAAACCCGAGGACAAGACAGACGAAGAATGGGAATTAGAGTACAAGCGAGTTTGTAGCTTCATCCGATAATTTGTCTAAGACAATGTGTACAATCACATTTGCAATGAGACTCAAGTGCAGACATTGTGGAACAAGCTAGACGAGTTGTATGCTTCTAAAACCGACAACAACAAAATGTTCTATTTGACAAGGCTACTCCAGATGAAGTACCGGGAGGGTACGTCAATGGCAGATCATTTAAATAAAATGCAAGGGATAGTGGAGCAGCTATTAAGAATGGGGATTAATTTTGACAATAAAGTACTCGCTCTTTTGATGCTGGCCTCCCTACCAAAATACTGGGAGATTTTGAAGATTTCAATTACCAATTCTACACCAAATGATGTAGTAAATATGGAGTTTGTCAAAAGTGGAGTCCTCAGTGAAGAAATAAGAAGAAAAACACAAGGATCCACTTCATCGCAGCAGGATGTTTTTGTTGCAGAATCTAGGAGAAGGAGTCAAACTAGATGTTCAAAGTCCTGGGACAAAAGCAGAGGAAAGTCAAATAAGTATGCCAATATGGAGTGCCATCACTATAAGCAGAAGGGTCACATAAAGAAGTTATGCCAAAAGTTCAAGAAAGATCAAAAGAAGAACAAAAGCAAGCGAAAGACCCAAGATGACAACAATGATGATAAACAGACTAATGTTGCTGAGGAGTTCAACGTCGTCATTGAAGAAGACATTGTTAACCATGCAACCCACGAGACTAGTTGGGTAGCTGACAGTGTCTCAAAAGAAATTCTTCTTTTCCTACACACCATGTGATTTTGATATTGTTAGAATGGAAATAATGATATTTCAAAAGTTGTAGGAAAAGTAGATGTTTGTTTGGAGATGGAGAATGGTACGCAATCAATCCTAAAGGATGTCATGCATATTCCAGATATGTGTTTGAACTTGATTTCAGTCAGGAGACTAGATGATGAAGGTTACTACAACACTTTCTACGATGACCAATAGAAGCTCACCAAAGGCTCACTGGTGGTGGCCAAGGGGAAAAAGTGTTCAAAATTATATCTGATGCATGCAAAGCTCTCTCAAGATATTGTGAATGTAGTGGAAAATGACAGTATAGTTGAGTTGTGGCACAAGCGGCTCAGTCATATGAGTGAGAAAAGTATGATGTGTTTAGCAAAGGAAAATGTGTTGGCTGGATTGGATCAGGTCCAATTGAAGAAGTGTGTTGATTGTCTGACAGGAAACTAAAACAAAGTTACTTTTAAGAGCTCTCCTCTTACCAAAATGAAGGATGTATTGGATCTAATACATTTAGATCTATGTGGACCAACGTCAAAGCCACTTCGTGGTGCTCAATACTTTGTGACTTCATTGATGATCATTCCCAAAAGATATGGGTGTATCTTCTAAAGACTAAAAACCACATGTTGGATGTCTTTAAGCATTTTTTATCTATGGGGGAGAGACAGACTGGCAAGAAGTTGAAGTGCATTTGCACAAACAATGGTAGATAGTACATAGGACCATTTCATGCTTACTGTGAAAAACGTGGTATACGACATCAAATGACATCGCCGAAGACGCCACAGTTGAATGATTTGGCTAAGATGATGATAGGACCTTGATGGAGAGAGTTAGATGTATACTCTCACATGCAAAGTTACAGAATATGTTTTGGGGTGAGGTTGTATTAGCAACTACTCATGTATTGAACCTTTCACCTAGTGCCCCTCTACAGTATGATACTCCAAAGAGAGTGTGGTTAGGAAAGGATGTTTCCTATGATCATCTGCAAGTGTTTTGTTGCAAGGCCTTTGTGCATGTGCCAAAAGATGAGAGGTCCAAGCTTGTGTCAAGACACGATAGTGCGTGTTCATTAGCTGTGGTCAGGATCAACTTGGCTATAGAGGTTATGATTTGGTCCAGAAGAAGCTTGTCAGAAGTTGTGATGCAGTGTTTGTTGAAGATGAGACCATTGAAGACATAGAAAAAGTGCAAAAAGTGCTTCCAAATCCAATGATGATTCAACAAATGTAAAGTTAGTACCTTCAATAATGATGTTGATCGATAGAAGTTGAAGATGAACGTCTTAATGATCAACTTGAGGTAGGTGATCCAATTGATCCCTTGAGATGCCATCAAATGACTTTGAGGATGAAGGTGTTCATGATCCACTGCAAGAAATGGCACCTACAACAACATGCAATTTTCATTGTTATACCCATACGACAATGTTCATGGTGATGTTGATGATCAGGGTGTTGTTAAATGGTCGACTATTTTTAACAATGGTCACGAGCCTGTTGTTGTAATACGTTGTATATCAATCTAAAAACTGAGGTTATAACAACGTTCGCTCGTTGTTAAATACTTCAATCTTTTAACACATATTCGACAATGGTTATCATACCTATTGTTGTAGACATGTTATAACAACAGACGCACGTTGTGAAAATCCTAACCTTTAACAACGGTCACGACCCTGTCATTGTAATATGTTATATATCAGTCTAAAAACTAAGGTTATAACAACGTTCGCACGTTGTTAAATGCTTCTATCTTTTAACACATATTCGACAACGATCATCATACCTATTGTTGTAGATATATTATAACAACAGGCACACATTGTAAAAATCCTAAACTTTTAACAAGCCCGTTGTTAACAATTTAAACCATTCATGAAAACTCCAACCTTTCAACAACGGTCAAATGGGTGTTGTTGTATGTCCATTACAACAACATGCGCCCATTGTGAAAGCTCTAGTAATTCAACAACAATCATCTGCATGTTGTTATATCATGTCTCTTACAAACGAAAATCGAACATCGTCATATGTGTCAATTTTTTTTAAATCCTAAAAATATTTTGCTATAATATATATTGCATATATTTACCTGTATCTGTAAATTTATAATATAAAATAAACATTTACTAAAATATATATTAAACATTTATACTACCATTTCAAATATCTCATCTAATATCACTTAAGAATAATAAATTTTATAGTGTCAAACATACAATCCATCAAAAAGTGTAATTATTATTTACACTACTTATCGTTATTAATCCTAATAAACAAAAATAAAAAGTTCTATAAGCAAAAATTATTCTTGGCAGATCATTACGTCTCATCTTGATACACAATCCAAGCATATAAACTCAAGTTCTCCATTGTTCCAATCTTTATACCTACATCAAATAAAAAATGAACTAAATTAGATTAATTTTTTTAAAAAAAACATAAGAATAAGAGCTAAAAGGAAACTATTAATTGATAGGTCTATAAGATTACAAGAAGTTGTTAAAGTTAAATATAACAATAATCAATTAAATTAAGAAATATGTGTTTTCAAATCTTCTACTAGAGAATGATAGATGCAAGTGACTCTTTTAATGATGATGGTGTCCTATGCTCTAAGTTAATCCATAGAGCATGCAATATTTATTAATGAAGAACAAAAAGACTCAAAGTAATATGAAAAAAGAGCGTATATAAAGCAAAAAAAAAGCATATATAAAAGAGCATTGGAATTAAAGAGAAAGAATGACCATACACAATGTTCATATCTTCACTGAGGGAAAAAAAGCAAATCTACAAAAATAGTAAATGAGAAGTTGTATACATTGTCAAAGAGCATAAATAAAAACCTTTTCTACCATTAGTTAACTATAGCACTATTGCTTTTGGCTCTCATCAAGGTGGGAGTGGTGAGTTGGCTCCTTTCTAATCCTGAAAAGGAACACTATGCTACAGTTAAGTGGATTCTCAAGTATCTTTGTAGTACCTCTAAAATGTGTTTGTATTTTGGAGATGGAAAACTTGGTTTAATAGGCTACGCAAATGCTGATATGGCTGGCGATGTCAACTCGAGAAAGTTTACATCAAGATACCTAATTACCTTTGCAGGGGGAGCTATGTCATGGCAGTTAAGGCTATAGAAGTGTATTGCTCTCTCAACAATCCAAACAGAGTTTATCGTAGCAATTGAAGCCTGTAAGGAGTTCTTATGGATGAGAAAATTCTCAAGTGAACTTGGTTTCCACCAAGAAAAGTATGAGTTGTTTTGTGACAGTCAATCGAAGTGCAATTCACCTTGGAAAGAATTTCTCATTTCATTCTAGATCAAAACACATTGATGTGAGACATCACTGGATTAGGAATGTATTGGAGAAGAAGCTACTACGGCCTGAAAGGATTCACACAGATGAAAATAAGTTAGATATGATAACTATGACTCTTTCGATGGAGAAACTAGAATATTGTCGACAAGCAACAGGACTAGTGGAGCGCTCCATGTAATTCGGGAGGGGGAGATTTTTGTTGTCCCTCATAATGGAGGGCAACATAATTAAAAATAAAAATAAACAGTTGAGTGGTCTTGGTGAAGTGGAGTAGAGTTGGTGAAGTTGAGTGGTGTTGGTGGATTATAATATAATATGTGGTGAAGGCAAACTTGTGATTGTAATCACTTCACTTATGCCTATAAATAAGCACTTGCTCATTTGCAAACACAATAACAAGTTGTATATGAGTGCTTGGTAGAGGCCAAAATAATTTTGCTTTAAAGAGTTTGTTGGGAGAGAGAGAGATTTATTGGAGAGTGACAAAATAGTGAGGTTAATTGGAGTGTTTTTGGAAACACTTGAGTGTCATTATTTTAGGTTAATCTCGGGGTTATGCCCCTAGTATTTTCTAGAGAAGTCCCACTTTTAATCCTTCTATTTTATTAGTAGAAGAAATTTCGAAATTTGTCCCGTGGATGTAGCCAAAATCAAAGGTGAACCATGTTAAATTTTCTTGTGTCATTTCTGTAACGACTTGAATTTCTAGACATTGAGTCGACGGGTTCGACATGTATTTTCATGTATCAATTAATGGATTATAAATGAAAATACATTATTTTATGCTATTTGTCTCAATTAATGAGTGTTTTAAATAAAATAAAACAAAATAAAATAAATAATGATAATAATTAATATTTCATAATAAAAATTAATGTATACGTGCAAAATTAATAAAATAAATAAATAATAATAGTAATAATTATTTTTATTATAAACAATGGGAGCTTAGTTAGGAAAAAAAAAAGTAAAATGATTAAATGAATGGAATGGATTTTATATCATGAAATGACTTAAGTAGATCATCCTATGTATATTTATATATATATAATAATATATAATTAAGAAAGGGGCATATTTTTGGGAGAGAAAAAAAAAATTAATTACAAGAGGATATGGACGCAAGGTGGAGATAAAGATGGTGGAGGAGAGTTATCTTAACATTTATTGGAGTGGGACCCACCCCAATCCTACCCAATAAGCAACCATAAATAGTAGCCCTCCTCAATTCATTTCTTGCAACATTTGGTCATCTAAGAAGGAAAAGAGCAATCAAGAAGAAAAAAGAAGAAAGAAAACAGAGAAGAAAATGAAAGAAAAGTTGCGCACTTTCAAAGATTTAACACTTTGGATAACTTATTATTATCTCTTTTCAATTCATAATTATTAAGGAAGTTATAAAATTTAGTTTTTCTAATGAAATTTTCATAAAATGTGTGACGACCCACATTTTTTGACATCAGATTGATGGATCCAACATGTATGTACTCTATGTATTTTTCAAAATTTTAATCAGAAAATACAAAATTTTTTCCCAATTTCAATTTAATTATTAAAGAAAATAAAAATAATTTGAAAAAAAATACAATTTTAAGGAGAAAACACACGAAAAAAATTAGAAAAATGTGTTTTGTTGAGAAAAATAACCTTTAGCATTGATTTATGAATTTTTGGAATAATCATGAAATTTTTAGAATGATAAATGGAATTTTTGAGAGAAAAATATGATTTTTGAAAAAATTATTCAATTTTTGGAGAAAATAATTAAATACATGATGAAATGGTGTATAATATTGACATTTTGATGAAAAATGATGAATTAGACAATTTTTAATAATTTAGAAAAAAAATGTGAAATTTTAGTATAAAATACATATATATTGGTATATGTATGTAATAAAGAAAAAGGAAAACAAAAATAAACAAAAATATATATTGGTATATATATTGTTCGGCCCGTGCGCCCTTGAGGACCCAATATGGGCCGGCCCATGCGCATGATAGGGTCCCCCCCCCCCCCCCGCTTCCCCTCTAGTGTATCTTGTGAGATTTTTTAGGCGAATTTTAGCGAATTTTTGGGATTTTTGACAAATTTCTAGCAAATTTTCCAACACAAACCATGGGAGCTTATGGTTTATAACCCATGGTTTTGCCATCACTTCATGGCCTCTATTTTGGCCAATGAAGGCTGTCAATTGGGCATCCAGCATGTGAGGTTGAGTGCCACCTAGAAGCCACATGTCACCCTCATCTTTGCCAAGCAAGCACCCCCATGCAACAAAAAGGTATTCTTTGAGCTCAAAGTCTAGAAATTCCAGATTTTTGTAGCAAACTTCCCCAACTTAGAACTTCCTCAATTCTCTACGAAATCCAGCAAACTATAGCTTGATTTGAAGCTTGTACCACTACCTACAAAGTTCCACAAGTGCTTTGCCCAGTCTTAGAGCCGTCTGAAGCAGAAATCATCAAGAAAAGGGTTGTCCACACTGTTTAAACCCAGAATAACCAAAAAGTGTGTGCTAGAACCACCTTGGAGCCTTGGACCTTAGCCATTTCTAGTTCCTTTTTGGAGAGACAGTTGGAGCAACCTTGGGAAAGCTCACTCTAGCTTGGACCATTCTAGGCACGTCCGTGAGGTAAAAATTCATCATTCTATTCCTTATCATGAGTATTCAAGTGTCCAAGTAGTAGAAACCAGAAACTGAAACGTTTAACATGTCTTATAAGCTACTGTTGCTGACTGTTAGACTTACTGTTGCAACAGTGCCGACAGAAAGAGTTTGAGACCAGAATAAGAGCTATATTTGAGATACCTAAAGGCACCCTTTCGGACTGGAACCAGAGACATTGTAGACCCCATAGTAGAGGTTTCAGAAAGGTATAAAGACTTGACCTTGAACTCTTGTGGATGTGTCTTGTTATACATGCAAATATGCCATAATTGTAGGATGCTAGAAAGATTTCTTGTGTTCTTCATAATATAGCGGAATATTGATGGAATGATGGACATGTTTTTGATGTTGCATGTTACTGATTCGAAGTGTTTGTGATTAATGGATGTGTTATGACCTGTAAACTACAACTAGACACAAGAAATAACCCATAGAATGGTGATTTAATGAGGAAAAAGAACACTAGAAAGATAGTACAATCTATGAACCCAGAAATTTTCTACAATCTGGCTGAAATTTCTGAGATAAAATTTACTAACCAAACCTAGGTAGATTGAGCTGAAATTTGGTGGAGAGATCCTTAGATATGTCTAGAAGTTTCCTATCAAATTTCAGGACATTCTGATGTGTGTAGCTAGGTAAATTAAGGCAAACAGTCACTGCCTGTCACAGGGTGTACGGGATCTGTGCAGTTTCTGTTTTCATACTTGGAAACCCTAGTAAATGAGGCCCAAAAATTGTGATTTAAAATTTTGGGAAAACTTTAGGAAGTCAAGAACAGTTCTGCAAAGTTTGGCGCGAATCCGATGAATGGATTGCCCGCAGACAAATCGAGAAAATGGTTGTGCAGATAGGGTCATAGGCTAAGGTTGTGCCTAAGTGATGGGAATTGGGAATATTGACCCTTCTTGACCCAATTGACTCCATGAAGACCAGAATTGACCTTGTGTGACTCTGTTGACCAGCTAGGTTAGCAAATGATAAGTTGACTAGGGTTAACCAAGATTGACCGAGGTCAATCAAATTGAATTAGTAACTAAGGCAAGGTGAGCAAACATATGTGAACTATTCTTGACTAGGTCAAGTAATTGATTAACCAATGATGTAGAGTGAGCCAAGTCCCATATTAATGTTTAGAAGTTGCATCAGTTTTGCAGGACCAAGTGCTAGCGGGACGCGACTGGTCGCGAGAGGAGCACCGGGAGCAGAGCATCCCTATGAGTACTATTTTCTAACTCATTTCTTAGAGTTATAAAAATGAGATTATATATTGTGATGAATCTGCATTCTTTTAAATGGGTTTTAAATGAAAAGTGCACCGAGTCTCGAGGTTCAAGAGTATAGGGTTGGGATGAATTGTGTCGGTCTCTCATACGACCCCGAGAGGTGACCACCTAGCAAAGAGTGCCTGCGCAGGGGGTTCTGTGGGCATACGATGATGGCAACGACAATAAGACCTAATCGGGCCGTCACAATAAGGCAACGAAAATAAGTCCTGGTTGGTCGTTATGATGACGGCAACGACAATAAGACCTAATCGAAGTCGACACGATGCGCCTAACTATCTGCAACTCGCTCGAATGATTTTTTTAATCACCTCAAAGAGCTTGCGAGCCTCGACGAATGTTTTCCTTATTTAACTGTTTTCGAATGAAGGTGCACGACTGCATTATGAATTTAAATTATGTTTACTGTTGTATTCACTTGCATAATGCTATTGCTCATGCATCCATGACACATGTTTTAATTGTGAAATACTTCTTTTAAGTTTAAATTAGACTACATTACTCACTAAGCCACATGGACAATTAGGCTCACTACTCTAACTTTACAAATTCTTCAGCAGTGGATAAGGGCAAGGGAGTGGTCATCGCATAGATTTGCGTTCCCTTACTCTTTTTGGTAGGACTTCCTTGTATTTCCCTTTTTGTTATTGTATTTTGAGGGTTAAGACCTTTGTATAAGGGTGAGAAAAGCCTATATATAATGGATAGTCACTCCCGTTGCTACACATGTTATAATTACTCGTTTTGGATAAATATCAAGTTCTTATTGGTGTTCATGTGTTTAAATTTCTTCTGCATTCCTTATGATTACTCTGGAAGTGTGTGATGTAGTGTTGTATGTTGAGGCTTGACACTGTTTTGGCAAGCTCGGCTTGCGGACGAGTTTGTTGGGACACTGTGCCAGTCGGTTCGTCCTTCATCCTAGGGAAGAGGTCCCGACAAAATGTGTTAGTTTATTGTGTGACCCAAAATTATGGTGTATTCTTCCTAGGAGTAAAAATACACTATATATATATATATATATATATATATATATACACACACACTATATATTTGTATTCAGTAGAATGTAAATATGTACTTTATTTGTACCCATTTAGGGCCTAAAAAATGATATGATAGTTTGAAGTCGACACATATGGAGTATGCCTATTAGCATTGAAACCTTATTTGATAGACACTGAAATGACCAGAATAAAATTCTGAACTTAATAACACTAAAATTAATATTTTTGGAGATCAATAGGTATATTAGATTTGCATTTAAACGTGTATATATATATATTTGTGTGTGTGTGTGTGTACATACATACATATATATATATATATATATATATATCATTGATCATGTAATGTTATAAATATAACATCATCTATAGCTAACGTTGTATAACATTATAAATTACTTCACATGAAAAAAAATGTGTAGCATAAAAAATAATTATTTTTTCCTATTTTTTGTATATTACAACAAATTTGTGAAGATGTTACGTAATGTATACCAAAAGCGAAACACGTGTTGACAATATGAGCTTTTGGTATTTAGCTTGATATTGGCAGACACGACCGATGATTGGGAGAATGTCAATAATCGATCTAGTTTGTGAGTAGTAATGTGATGTATTTATTTAATTTTTTATTTTACTTATGATTGTTGCATAATTGGGTGCTACATGCATTGCATATTGCATTGAGATAGGATTGATCTTTAGATGTGCCGACCTGGCCTTAGAATGAGAGGTTCTTAGGTGTGGACATTAGATCACGATAGTCCTGATATACGAGTATGGATCTTCAGATGTGCTGACTTGGCTTCAGGATGAGATGTTTTGACTTGGCCTCAGGATAAGAAAATCTGAGATGCAAACATTGGATCTTAATAGTTATGAGATAGAGCTGATCAAAAGATCTTTAGATGTGCCGACCTAACCTAAGGATAAGAGGTTCTGAGGTGCGGACATTAGATCATGATAGCTCTAAGGTAGGACTGATCGACGAATATTTAGATGTGTTGACCTAGCCTAATGATAAGAGGTTCTAAGGTACAGACAGTTGATCGTGATAATCTAAGATAGAGTGGTACCGTGGAACACTTTATGTATATATTTAGAGTGGTGCATGACACATTCTACTAGTTCGTGGGTGGCAACTGTACCACCTGGTCGGGGGGCCACAATTGTCGAGATACAACAATATGGCCTAATCGGTGAGCCACGATCGTCAATTGATATCGTAGTATGGCTTGGACAATGGTCACGTCCATCCGGAGTGGTAGTATGACCAGATGATCCTTAAAATGAAAGAAGGGTGCCAAGTTTAGATATTGGACCCTTGGATCATGGCATACTTCATGGCATATTAGGCTACTGCATTTTTATATGAGTGATTTGACGTGTTATTCATTGTTGCATTTTATTTAAATGATTGAAATTGTTGCCTATTGTATTAGATGTAGAATATTAGACTTAAGTAAATATATCTTTTGCTACTCACCAGGCTCACGTGGGTATCGAGCTCACTACTCTTAACATTTTAAGTCTGTTCAATGTAGATAAGGGGAAAGGTGTGTATGCGTGATCTTTTCCAACACATCCCTAGTATATTGTTTTGTTATTTTGCTATTTTGGTATTTTAAATCATTATTTATAAGTTTTGAAAAGTGTAAAGTTGAACTGGACTTTAGTAATGTAATTAATGTTAAAGACTTTTGTTGATGTTACATTATCTCGCTTAACTTGTTAATGTTACACACTGAATAATATAAATGTTTTGATAGTAAGGCTTAACAGTAGTCGATAAGTTTGATTGAGGTAGACTTGTTTGACTATTGTGCCAGTTGTGCGCCCCTATGAGGTTTCAGAATGGGGCCCAACAATTTTAAATTATTTATTTCATTTACTTTGCTTGTATTTAACTTATCTTGCATCTGCCTATGCTATCAGTTCGCCCTTCGGCGGTGTCATAAAAAAATATTATTTAATTTGTATTATTTTCCCAACAATTTGAATCTCATTTGGATGTATTCATTTATATATATATATATATATATATATATATTATTTTCTGTATTCATCACATGCAACAAATTAACTAGTATTATAACCATATTGAAAGAGTAGTCATTTTGAAGAATCGACCTTCTTGTGTGTTGTTGATATTGCCATTTTGCAACGAAGACAAGCACTTTGCCACTGCTATTTTGCACGATAAAAAGAGTTTAATTTCATGTGATGGTTCCATATTTTAAGAAAGCAAATTAAATATTATTCTTTATGTTTTTAATGAAAGGGTAATTTTGGATATGGTGGATTTGAAAGATCAAAGGGGTGTTTCTAAGGGTTTTCTTTGATTATTTTGATAATCAATTTTGAAGTCGTACCAATATATTGGCAATACTTGGTCCAAATTTTGTGATGATTGATTCTTTTGGAATTTGAAAAAAAAAAAATGAAATTTGCAATTTGTTCTCATGAAGACTATAATGTTAAGAAAGATTATATTTGTATCGAATGCAAAGTTTGAGCTCTAAAAGCTCTATAGCAAGAACAATTTTGAGCATGTATCAAATTTGATCAAAAGTATGTGGAAAGAATAACTCATAACTTTTATTGCGAAATACAGTTTTAGGTGAACCTGCAAGTATATTTGATTAAATTCCCTACTTGAGAATCTTTATAATTGTCAATTTAGTTACAGCTAAGAGACAAAGGAAAATATTTGGAATTCTATATTTTATAGATATGACAACAAATGCTTTCTTAATTAGTGTTGCACGTATAGTATAAGTGGTAGCGGATGTTATTTGATAACGAGTGCCCTTAGGTGTACATATATGAAGATGCATATGATTAAAGTGGTCTTTTGACAATATGAAAATTGTTAGATATTAGATAACTCGGTAATCTAATGGATTACATCAAATTTGTGTATTAGTTTCCTTTTATACTAATCTGGTAGTTAAATAACTACCCTAATTTGTACCAGAAACTAATGTGGTTTTAGAAACAAATTTGAATTCTTTTTACTATGTAAACTATCATTGAGTTGTAAATATTTGAAAACAAGTTTGGTTGAAGGGTTTTACGTGTGAACTTATGAGTGGTTTTGAGAGTTCTCTTGTCAATGTTGTAGCCTATTTATTATTTTTATTCTCATCTCCTACAAAACCACGTAAATTTATGTGTTCTTGCTCACATGATTATTTATATTTATTTAGATGGTTGATGATTTAAGTGTTTGTATTTGTTTAATTTATTTGCTAAGGCTTTTACTACACGCAAATATACTTCTAAATGCAAATAAATTATTTTTCAAACTATAATTTATTCAAAAGTAGGTGTGGCCAAGCACATCTTATATAGATTCTTTGGTTCAAAATAAAATTGCTTTCCTTCCAAATAAAGCAATTTAAAATAAAAAGCTCTATAGCGATGCGATTGCTCAGTTCAATTCTAAATGGAGTACGATAAAAATATATATATATAAAAAATAAAGTTAATTTTCTTGAGAGTTTGAATTTCATGTGCTCATGTAATTCGATAGGTTGTTCTAGTTTCTTGTTAACTTGGCTAGCTGATCGATTCTATTATTACTTATCTGTGTGCTCTTGTAGT
>JAJIYU010012671.1:0-14455 GCA_030144865.1 Tinospora cordifolia
TGTATGTGTGTGGGTCAACATGTAGAAATGTGGGTCACTGGGATTGGGTTTAAAAATGATGTGACTGCTGATTTTCTCACTGTGTTAACACTGGTAACTATTGTATTTTTGTTTCTTCTCAAAAAAAAAATTAAAAATAAAAGATTAAAAGGATAAACTTCTCCACTTTTGACGGTTCAATATCATTAAATTTAAAAATTGTCAAAATTGGGTCACGTAATAGAGTATGATGGCATTAAAACAATTAAACTATTAAAGAACTACATAAATCTAGAACACATAAAACTTGCTGTCAGAACTATTGATCAAATACTGCTTCACCACATGCACAAAATTCATGAGTACACAAGCAAAAATATTACAACATTCTCCAAGACCGTTTCCTTGATCTAGATTTTCACCCTATTTTCCTCCAATCACTCTAACCTTTATATAGATACCTTTACCATTGATGATGTGCAGCTATCGTTTTAAAACTGTTTCCTCCCATATTAGAGGCATGCATTTGTATAAAATTCTTTAAACCATTTTCACTTTAACTGTACATACAAACAAAATATGTTATATAATAAGAAACTTAGTTGATCTAATATGGTTAAAAAGAAATATAAATGAGGGTTTGGACTGCTGAACACTCAACATTCTTCTTCAATGTAAATATTTCCTCAATATCTAGTGCTATAAGCTAAAGGATGTTTCTGGAAATACTTACATACAGCACATGCATTTACCTGGAACCATTATTAAAATGACTGCTCTTTCATTTAAGTTCATGTAAATTGTCTAAGGGATATTCTATAGCAAATTGGTTGAGAAGCTCATCTGTAATATTCGTATAGGCTTTGTAGCAGCCTAGACTTCTCTCCAGGTTTTTCTGTGTATTTAGAGTCTTTTACAGTAATCTTTGCTCATTAACTACTAAATTTACGATTAGCATTTGACACCTAAACCCTAAAGTTGCATGCAGCTCCTTGAATTGTTAAAGCACTAAATTAAGAATTAAATTCAAGTAGAAGCACATGACATAGATGACATTTATATTCAAAAGCAAATCATTAAAAAGTGCAAAATTAAAAGCTTCCGAAAAATCTCTCCTTTTTTAAATGTATGACTGTAATTTGAACAAAACAGAAACAAACTGTCAAAATTTAGGAAAAAAAATATCACTATAAAAAGCGCGTTTGAAATTGAAGCTCCATCTATAATAAAACTGATAGAAAATAAAGAGTCATTAAAGAAAGAAAGGGAAAAAGATTTTGATCTAAAAAAGATAAGAAGCAAAGAACATGTTAGAAATATATCATATGTTAATTTATAATTATTGCCCTATATGCTATAATATCACTAATATTGAGCATAGCATGGGTTGCACACTAGGGAAAGAAAGAAATCATAGAATATTGCTCTCGAGCTTTCTAAGTAGTAAAATCCTTGTCTCCTCAATTTCTTCATTTAAATAAGGTAACATAAAGAGAAAAAGAAGAAAGCAGAATGCCAAAAAATGGTACCTCTTCCAATAATGGAGATTCTCTCACCAACTGGGATGACGAGGATGAGTTAGGTAGTAAAGATCCACTCAAAGAACCATTTCCCAGGCTAGACACAAAGAGAGATGTTGGTGCAGAGCCATTGCAGGCTTCAGCTTGCAAAGCCAAGTTTTGTTGGCTAACAGAAATTTTCCTGGTTGTAGTAAACTTGGAATTTAACTCCTCAATCCGAGATGTAAACTCATCCATCCTCTCATTAAGTGTGGAAATCTGTTCTGATAGTTGAGTAAAGACTCCCTATAGAAAATCCAGATAATTGTGAATAAGCCTTGAGTAATTACCCAATTGTCTACCACCCAGCGGTCTAGAGTAAATTCATTTCTCAAAACCTGCATGTATTTACCTGGTTTGTGATTCCTGTAGGTGAGTCAGGAGCTCTTCCAATGTATCTACTATTGTTAACAGAAAGCCTGGTAAGTCTGGAAATATTTTTGTCTCCTTGTGTGGAGTAGGAGTGAGACAAACCACTGCACATGTGAATGTGAACACAACTCAGTGAAGTAAAACAATGAGCAAAGGAAGTGCTCTTTTCTACAATCACAGAATAAGAATTAGTTTTTAAACACAATAAGTTCAATTGATATACTAGACAATTTAGAAAGAGAATTGATTAAATTATGACATAGATACTCTCAAAATAAATAGAACTATTAAATAGAGCCTTTTGACTAGATGGAAGAGTGCAGTGGGAAAGGACCAGAAATTACAAACCTCTTAAGATGTTTATTTCTCATTGCAACCCTATCTGCTGAAGCTCGGGAAAGTGCTTCTTTTGGGCTTGACGAAACCAAATCCTCATCTATGCTAAGCTTTGTCTTCAAGTCATCAGGCAATGCCTACAGAATTATCTGATTAGTCGAAAATGAAAGCAAGAAAAGCCATTTTCAGTTACTTTAAACAGCATCAGAAGTGATGCATACCATGACCTCATTTACCAGCTTTTCCAGCTGAATTTGCTCTATATAAGTGTGAGGAACATATGAACCATCCAAACCTAACTGCTCTGCTGCATATTTAACATACAATCGGTCTCTACCTTGAACCTTGCAGCAAATAGTATGAAAATTTATGTCAGTATTTAGGTATCAAAATTTTGATTTAGTACACTAGAAGGTTGCTAGTCTTTCATGTCCACAAGTTGCACGTATAGAAGAAGCCGCTGAGTATATTTGGCAAAGAAGAGAGTTATCATGAAAAGCACTGCTGATAAATTGACTTCTTTCAATTAATTCATCATCTTTCTCTAACCACATTAAAAGCCCACACAAACTATCACTACAATTCAATCCTGCTGTACTAGGCAAAAGCTCCAGCGTCCCCAGTAAATCATTTGTCTTATGCATTAAGAAAGATTACTTTGATAAAATTAAATTTCCCTCCAATAAGACAATGCCACCACAGCTGCAAAAGCATTTTGCCTAGCATGCAGCTACTGTTTCAACACTTTCATAACAGAGATATTTTTCAGGCCTGCCACCAAGCCATGGTGCAAAGGCTCTTCTAAAAGTAAGTCCTTCGCATGGAAGTAATGATTTTTTTCTTTTTTGCTATATTCATAGATTCATCCTTAAAACATTTATTTATCATTTCATCATAGACACGCAAGATACCGTTTTTGTTTAGATCTTACATCAAGCCACCCCGTGATTGAAGCTAATTTTCCCCATCCTTATGAAATTATGGTAGATATTGCAGGATACAACACTGCCCCAAATGTCCTTCTCAACCCCCGAAGGCCTAATCCCCAACCTCCTCAAAGAGAAAACAACAACAACAAAATATATATATATATATATATACACATGCGTACATTATATATATAGGACATTACCCACCCGGTTCTTTAAATACAAATACTTTCTGATCACATTCAACTATAAAGAACATGAACTAACAGTTTCAAACTAGCATCATCGCTAATCCACTCAATAGCTCAACTCCTTTTGCAACTTATCAGTAAGTTGCAATTCATGAAGCAACTAGAATTGGAAAAGTAATAACAACAACAATATAATGATAATAACAACAACAACAATAATTATAAAATTATGAAGACTACAAAAAATCCTGTAAGTTGGAATGACATGCAATATTATGGTGTTAAAAGGTTCATAAAAAGAGATGAATATGATCATGGGAATCACTATATTATCACCAACAGAAATCTCATCCCAACTATTTGGGGAAGGTTACACGAATCTCATTCAACCATTCAAATTTATTGACAGCGATATTTCCTCCTAAGTTAAGAATACTTAAATTTTTCCTCATGATTGCAACCTACGATGACATTGGCCTCCCTCATGTCATTTTGTATCCCTAAGAGTCATAATCTCCTAATTAGCTTTTCATGGGACCAAGGAACGAAAACTTGATTTATCCCGACTTCAATCACTTGGAAAATAAAATTAATTTGGGAAATTTTAATTCAACATGGAAAATTTTTATAAAAATTTGTTAAATTATAAACTCATAGAGAACTTTTTGCATATATGCTTAAATATCTAGATTTTTTTAGTATAAGCTAAAAACTATTATAAATGGCTTTAATACATAAGAATACCAGTAAGTATTTAAACAGATCATTCTGGTTAAGTGAGTTGATGAGTTTGAAATAGTGGTTTTTGTTTTTTGTTTTTTTTTTTTTTTTTTTTTTTGATACCCAATTTTGTGGTGGCTCACTTCTCAACCATATATATTGCATGTTTGAACTCATCATGCTTAATTTAATAATTTTTTTTCCTAACAAGAAACATTGATATTAGATTAATTAAGATAGAAGGGGATGAGTTATCCCTATTACAAAGAGTCCAAAATGCATTCCCAATTGACTAACAAGCTGCTAACTAAACACATACCCTTCAGAAATTGCCAGAACTAACCCATTGTGCAAACAAAAGACTAATCTATCAAGGGTGTCTTATGTTCTCATTAAACACACTACAATGTAGCAAAAGAGATATATTTCCAGTATTTCTTCAAAACTTTCAACATAACAGGGACTGAGAAGAATGTGGAATACTTTGGAACTTGAAGCTTCCCCATTCTTTGAACCTAATTCCAACATTAGTTTTTTTATTTAAATGTTTTTTTAACATTTTTATAAGAGTTATAACTAAAAGAAGATGGCTTTGATAACCCTTTTAATTTGTTTTTAAGTTTTTATCTTATTTAATTTTGTTTACTCACTTGCTCCTTTTCTTCTATTTTTGTTAAAGCATACCTGATGAAGGCATCAACCAATAATTTGTCAGCTTACTATTTTTTTTTAAGTTGGGTTGCT
Source organism: Tinospora cordifolia (assembly GCA_030144865.1). NCBI lineage: Eukaryota > Viridiplantae > Streptophyta > Magnoliopsida > Ranunculales > Menispermaceae > Tinospora > Tinospora cordifolia. The sequence continues at coordinate 4,831 of JAJIYU010012671.1, forward strand.
ATTTGGTTGATGAAGTTGCATATAATATACAATTCTTGGTATTTGTATTGTTTTTTAATAATGAAATAACATTTTTGTTTACTTTTATAACAAATTTCATCAAATTTTGTGGAATTTAAAAAAAATCTTATCAAACCTTTTTTTCAAATGCTTGCAATTTCATAAAATTTTGTACCAAATTTTGTCAATTTTATTGAATTATTTCAGTAAAATTTTCATTTTTCTTATTTTACATTCATTTCAAACTTTGGTTGGTTAAGATAAAAGAGGAAAAAAATTGTGAAAGTTCGAGAAATTTTGAGGAATTTTTGAAACAAGTTTACATAAAGCAACCCAAATCTCGAAACCACCATCAATATCAATTAACCTACTCTAATTTCTATGGGGGACCATCTTCCTCATTGGAGAGATGATGGGCTCTCTCTTTGAAGCCACTAATTAGAAAAGAAAAAAAAATTGCCATTTTTCCACCTAAACCTTGAATGCTAGATAAATTTTGAAAATGTTTGACAATTTGCCTCTTGGAAGTTTTAGATGCACTAGAAACAGTATTTGCTAGCACAATGTTCAAGTTACACCTCCAAGAAAAGCTTACTTTTCACCTTGCCACCACTGTAGGAACTTTCTGTGTTAATAATAAGGTAAGCATGAACTACCAACAAAGTTCTTACAAGAAGAAATCAGTTATTGGATATATAGAACAATTAGTAAATAGGATTCATTACTAGATTTTTGGAATACTAAATTAAAGGCAAGAAACTTCAACTAAATAGGATCCCTAAGTAAAGAAAACAATCAAGTTCCATCAACCAGTATGATTATTAGATACCTGGACATAATGACGGTTCAATTGTTCTAACCAATCAATTTTCACGCAGACCCTGTTGTCAGAGAAAATGTGACTATTTCTTTTCAGGATGGTTGCAATGGTGTACCCTAATGCCATGAGCCCACCAAGAAGGCGCACACTAACTTCAAAAGTAATTCTAGGCGATATGATGAACGGACTATCTTTCACCCATTCCTGCAAGCACAAACACAAAATAAGCCATAAGGAAATGAAGTTTCAACAGACGAGATTGTCAGATTCAGTTGGCATAGCGGAAGACAGTGCAATAAAAGATCATTGGTTCAAATGTAAATGATAATATACTTAATGAGAACATATCAATGCTCCAAATGTTAATAGTCTCAACAAATTAACAATGGAACTAGCTTCCAATAAAATACCAGCTCCAATAAAGTCAAATGGTTTCAACAATAAAGACCACAATCAGAATGCAGTATCTCCAGTAAGAATGAATCTGTTCTCTAAACAAAAATACCTCAGTTTTGCACTTGCATCCGACATATGTTTAAAGCCTTAAATAGAATGAGATGATGCCTGATGGCGATGATAACCAGCAGGTGCGCAAGAAAAAGTCCAAGAGAAATACATATATAAAATGTAGCAATACCTATGGATCATGATAAACCAAGAAAGCTGACTGACAAAAGAGTATCCAGCAGGCTGAAGGTTCTACATACAAGAAGTTAACGATAAGAGAACTTGTGGAAACTTTAAAATATAACTCAAATTGGCTAAGATGGAAAAAGTAAAATTCGTTTACCAAAAGTAATTGCAAAACTAGATTTCTTTGTCTTAAGTTGATACACTCAACAAAGCTTTTTTTCTATTTAGATGAGGTTAAACTAGTACTTCTAAACTTAAAAATCAGTTCTCTAAGCTAGTAATATATTGACCATGAATGTTTATCATTTTCTCCCAATTGTGTGAGCATCTTATGGGCATTGTGAGAATTGGCAATTGGCAACTAATGGGCATCAGCCTACAGTTGTTAATCCTTGACTAGTTCATTGCCTATGGAATTGGCAACTTAATCCCCTAGGCCATGCTCTACAAACAACTGCTTGGTCACTTTGACCTTTTTTAATAATTGCACCAATATACTAAGCGTAAAAAGTTCTCCTTCCTTCATACTGTTACATGTGTCATTATATAGCTTGAAATGGGCAAACTTTTAATTATAGCTATGAATTTTCATTATGGGAATTCTTTTTTTTTTTAGTTTCAAATTCCGATTGCTGTGTTATTTTTGTTATATTGTTTCAAATATTTCCTTTTGGCCTTAGTTTTTCATCAAATATGGCTTTTAATTTTTTATACTTACATCATATGTCAACTTGTCTTATCTTCTATCAGTATGGGATAAATTAATTGCTGAGCACAAGAGTATTTTGTATCACAGAATATCTATGTAATTAGATATTGAGGCTTTATATGTGTAAAACTGTTTTACTTAAGAAGGAATAGACAAATATTATTTGTAATGCCTAGGCCTCACATAAATGAAAATCAATTCATAACATCACCTCGACTACAATATTTGAATCTAGAATCTATTGAAGACCAATGCAGCAAGTTTGATGTCGCACGAGATCATTTTGCTTCCAAGTGCTGTTCCGAAATTTAGCACTATGGACTACTGGTTCGTGACAAACTTCCTAAAATAACAACCATTTAAAAGTTGGGAGTAGTGGATTCCACTTCTACCATTCTTTGTTGGCAGGCACAAAATTTGGTGATACCTCTTTTATAAAGTCCGATTCCTCCATGAAACTAAGGAAGTGAGCATAGATTACATGTCAGCTTCAGTTCAAAAGGTTCTAAAAGCAGTAGGTCTTTAGAAACAAAATGGATACATAAGCAATTTAAAATTAGGGATCTAGAGACACCAAAAGCCTAAAACTATAATTCAGGTAGAATGTTGCTTACCAAGGGGACAAGACGACCTTCACAATCAGAAAGGAGATAGGAAGCAGAGTTTGGTGGAAGGGTGAGAAAAGTGGAACAAATAAGACCTTTGTTGATGCAGTGAGAAGTTACCTTTGTTTTGGCATTCACATTCCAATTAAGCAACCATTCTAATATTGAGAAATTTCTCGCTAATGAGGGTGCAAATGTCCATGTACTTGCCATGAGTTTAATTTCCTCCCATACTTGAGCTGCATTCTTCTCCCTTTCTCTACACTCTGTTATTCTTTCTTCCCATATATAGTTGATAGTGTGGCATAAAATGCAATTTGCCCCAGCCCTCTTTCCTCTCTGTTCATTGGTTGTATGTGTAGCAGTGACAATCCCTCCTGAGAAATCTTGCCACTCGTTCCAGATCCACTTCAAATAATTGCAACTAAGGAAAAAATGTTCTATGTATTCATTCTCATCTGCACATATTGCATCTGTTGGGAGAAAAACACATGTTGAGAAATCATCATTGTATTCCCTCCATAATTTGTGTTTCTTACGTGCCATTATCCACACAAAAATCTGCATCTTGGATGGTATCTTGGCTGCCCAAATGTATTCTGCCATAAGGAACATACTGCTTTGTACTTGTGAAGATATATGCGAAAAGAATGACTTACTCATATTCTCTTTTGAAGAATTTAATGGCCATACCAATCTATACATTTCAAGGGAGAGGATTACACTATCCAAAAAGTTGAGAAGGGATGTCATTTTCTCTGTATCTCCATTAGTTAGTCTTCTGGGAAGATGTAAATTCCAGCTTCTGTTATTCATCCCTTCACCCTGTTAGGGTTCCACAAAGTGAGTTATTGGCAGGTTATGAGCTCCTGATAGTTTATAAACGTTTGGGAGTCATTATACTAGACTTGTTTCTTGTACCCATTTATCTTCCCAAAACAAGAATCTCCTTCCATTACTCACCCCCAGCTTCACGGTAGAGAGAATTTGTGGTATCAACGATGAGATATATCTCCAACGACTTCTATATGTTACCATGCATCTTTTCCTTCTCCCTCCTAAGTCTACTTTTTCATGTCTACTATTGACCACCTTCACCCATAGTGCATTTGTCTCCTTGGACTATTTCCAAATACACTTGCTACATAGTGATAAATTTCTTCCCACTATGTTTCCTATGCCCAGCCCTCCCATTTGCACCAATCTTCTTACCATCTTCCTGTTAACAATCTTTGAGGATGATCTCTTTTTTCTTCCTCCCTAGAAAAAATCCCTCATTTCCTTCTCTATTTTTTTGGCCACTACTGGGATCATAAAAACAAGCATAATATAGGGGAAGGGATGATAATACTGACCTTATCATTGCAAGTCCTCCCTCCTTTCGAAAGAAATGCTCTTTTCCACCCCTCAAATCTTCATTAGTACGGAGGCCCAAAATTTTATTGAGGATGGACTTCCTCCTAGTAGAAGTTCCGTTCAACCTACGTATGAGGCCACTCCCCTACTACACATCCCACTTCTTGTGCTTTCGTCACTACTATTTCCTGCTCCAAATTGATGCCCACCAGTTGGCTCTTTGAAATGTTAATAGTAAGGTTAGATATTTCACAAAAGCATTTTAGCTGTCCAACAACCCTCATTACATTCTCCTTATCTTCTAAAAACACAAGGATATCATCCGCTTATTGTAGGCGCATGATGTCGACCCCATCCGTTGCCACTCCAAAACCTCGAATTAGGAAGCTTTCATTTGCTTTGGATATCAACAGATTCAATACATTTACTACTATTGTGAAAAGAAATGGGGACAAAGGGTCACCTTGCCTTAGTCCGGTCTCAACATTGAATCTTCCTCTTGGTCTTGTATCGAAACTGAAGATACACATCCCCACATCCATGTTATCCATCTTCCTCCACAGCCATTCTTCTTCAGCTCATAGGCCTCGAAGTCTCATCCTACCAAATCATATGCCTTAGCCAAATCTACTTTAAGCACTATTCCCGATTTCCTTTTTGATTTATATTCTTCTACCACCTTGTTTGCAGTGAAAATGGCATCAGTCATATACCTACCTTCCACAAACACAAATTAATGTTGATCTAGGTCAGAAAGCACTGTTTTGACCCGAGCAACTAGTATCTTGGATATGATCTTACAAAAGCTTGTCACATCAGGCTTATTGTTCTGAAATCTTTCATCGTCCATGATTCATTCTTTTCGGCACTAGACATATGTAGGTTTCATTTGTATGCCCATTTAAGGTTCCATCATTAAAGAAATCCTATAGCACCATCATTAGATTCTCCTTCACTGTCTCCCAACATTTTGATAGAATTCCATTGTGAATCGCTCTCGACCCACTATTTTATTCCCTTCACAACTGAACCCTACCTGTTTCAGCTCATCTTCCTTAAATGGTCTTTCAAGCCAACTGCTCACTTCGTCTGTTATGCTTTCCTAATGTAAGCCTTCCATTTCCCAGCTCTTTTCTCTTTTAGAGGAATAAGCTATCTTGAAATATTCCACAATTTGATTTATCACTTGTTCCTCTTGGTCTACTATCTCCCCATTTTCTACTTCAATTTTACTGATCATGTTTTTGTTTCTACTTATATTTTCGTATGGAAGAAGCAGCCTGTATTAGCATCACCTTCCTTTATCCCTGTTATCCTCACTTTTTGCAATGCCATTCTATCCTCCCTTCAGCACACTTCCACTAATTTAAACATTCTCTTGTGACCACTCACTCCTTTCATCATCTTTATCTAGTTCATCAATGCTCCTTTCCAGCTCTTTTCTTCTCTGATCATTCCTTCCAAAAATCTCCTTGTCCTTTGTTCGATCTCTCCTTAAGTTGTTTCAGTTTTAACATAACCATATGACCCTACCAGCCATGGTATCTCAATTGCAGACACCATTCTCTAACCATTTCTGGGAATATTTTTTTTTATTCAACCATATGTTTTCAAACTGAAGAAGTGTTGGCCCCCATTTCATTGTGTAGTCCCCATATAGATAAGTTTGTGATCAGAAGTCAACCTTGTGAGAGCCTCTTGTCGATGATATGGAAATGTTCCTTCCCATCTGTTTGAGAATAGGAACCTATCCAGTCTTCAACATGTAGGAATGTCTCTCATATTTGACCATGTAAAGTTTGTGTTCTATGGTGGCGGGTCATTCTACTCCAATTCTCTAATGATAAGATCGAAATCCACCATGCTTCTTGCTATTCTTTTATTTTTTATCTTTTCCCCCAAGAATCTTTGGATGTTAAAGTCACAACACAAACACCATCTATCTCCACAAATTATCGACAATGCAGCCAATTCATTCCAAAATTATTGTCTATCCATATACCCCCGACAACCACCATCCACTGTCTCAATTGCCTTTTATTCCCCTTGTCACCATATACTCTCTAATTAAGCTCTCCAACACCTCCATTGTTCTGCAGTCCCAAGCAACTAAGATGCCACCCGAAGCTCCCTCTACTATGAAAGTCCATCCCTTAAATCTCAAACCCAAAATCTAACCAATCTGCCTTCCCCCAAGGTAGCTTGCCTTTGTTTCCTGAAGCACAACTATGTCCACTGCTGCTCTTTTAATTTACCTTTGGATTAATCTTCCTTTTTCTTCTGCTACTCTTCCCATTCCCCACTCCCTTCTATGTGTTGTCCCTTTTTCTTTTGCTAATCTTCCCATTCCCCATTCCCCACTCCTTTCTACTTGAAATTTTTTACATATTTGAGAATTCTTTTTTTTTTTTTTTTGTCAACCTTTGTATACTAATGTCCATCTGTCTCAAATAATTTGCCATGTTTTCTTTTGAGTTTGTTGGTTCCTCCTCTTTGTTGTTGTTGTCAATCTCCTGCTCAATATCTCCTCCTTTGTAGAGGATAGTCAATGGAACATATGACAAGTTAGTATCACCCTTCTCTTTGTTTTGTTGAGTCCTAGGTTGTGAATGCAAAGGGAGTAACAAAGTAGGCTTCTCTTTAACTCCTTCTATTTGTATCTTTCATTACCATTGAGCCAATTTTGCTCTATGAAAGCTTCATGCAGTTTAGTTTCCTCCTCTATCTCCCTCTCTGATTCTTCAAGGCTATCAACCCACTCCTCTTCTGATGATGTCCTATCTCCATCCATTATGTTGTCATGCTCAATGTCATCCTCTTCATCCACCATTAACCGTCTTGCATCAATTATCCTCTTGAAGGTTCTGCACATTTTGCCTTTACTTGAGCTCTCAGCTTTGTTATTTGTTTCTCGAAGAGTTGTTTTTGTTTTGAACTTTCTTTCAATCTTCCCTTTTTTTAATTAAGCTTCCTTTTTCCCTTATTACTAAACCTGTCACGTTCTTCTACCTCTTTTCCTCCTCCATCTTTTTGTGTTGAGGATAATACCCCTACAACCATCCAGTATTGTCTGCATTTTGTTTGTGTTTTCCTCTATTTTTCCATTTTATTTTTATCTGCTGCATGTTTATTCCTTCATTTTGGTCTTGGTCTCTTTCTACTGATGTTGTCACGTGGTCCTTTTTTTCTTGTATAAGCAGCCTCATATTTTTCCACCTCTTTATCCATCTCAGCTACTATTTCTTTACCAAGTGTAGGACCAACCTCATTTTCATCCTGTCCCTCTAACCCGGCGTATGATACTTCATTCATCTGCTTTGTCATTTCTTCCCAAAGTGTTTGGTTTATTAATTAGCATTGGGGAGCTTCCACTCCTGCACCATTGTTACCATTCACCATTCTAACTACCTGGCATGTTTGTCTACATGTCGATCTTGTTAGCTCCCTTTGTTTTCTACCTTTTGTTTCTTTCCCAAAGAATGTATTATATGTACCTCTTTTCTGTTGAGGAATACCACACAAAACCACACTTTAAAGCTTTAAATCTAACTTTCACCTCTTTGAATTGTGAATGTAGACAACGGAGGCACAGCCAAAAAATTTAGCAACAACATTGTTTGATGCTTTTAGGTTAGAGTAAAATTTTGGTAAAAATTTCATTAGACTCCTAAAGTCAAGAGCTTGAGAAAAGTAGTCAATTGATGAGTCATGTCGTAGACATCTCTTCCTTCTATTCTGAAGGTATGAAGTCAAGACTTGATTAAAGAAGTCTTCAATATTATCAAAGTGAAACTATTTTTTATTTTGTTTTCAAATTTTTTCTATACCATGCTATGGAGATGTGAGGGAACAATGCTCACATCAATTTTTTTGTTTGAAGAGAGAGATCCGAAAGACATTCATACAACCATCCGAAAGACATTCATATTAGGCATGGAAGATCGACCCCAAATATCACTATGAATATGGTAAAAAGGATTAAAATGTATTTCATTGCTAATGGTAAAAGTGTCACGTTTGTGTTTGGCCACTTCACAAACATCACAAGAAAAGATTCAATATCTAACTTCTTAAAAAGAAATAAAAACATGATCTTAAGTGTGCAAAAAGATGGATTTCTAAGTTGATGACAATGAAGCCAGTTTCAATTATTATTGGAAGGGTGTTGTTCAAATAAGAGTGAGGATGAGGTTTAGTTCATAGAGAACCCAAGGTGATAAATTTTGTTTCTAAGCAAGTCTAATCGTCTTCCCAAAAGCCTGGTCTTGAAATATGCAGCAAGTAGGTAAAAACTCATATTACAACTTAAATCATGGTTTAGCTTTATTATGGAGACAAGAGTAGTGGAGGAGTATATGAAGAACATTTCTAATGGTAAGTGTCAGGCTAAGGTGATAATTTTCCATATCTGCAACAGTGATCAGGGACACATTGGTTATGGCTATTTTTCTAAAGCCAATTTTTAGGTGTCTATTGCTCATGGTAAGCTGAATTGTGTATATTTTTTTTTTTTCCAACAGCAGTTCAAATCTTGGGCTTTGGCGCCCAGTTGGTGTATTTTATCCACGAAAAATAATGAGTCATGCAATCATTTGTTTTTCAAATGTGATTTCCAGAAAAAGAAAGTGTAGCAAGCCGATACATTATAGTGGGATGGTTTTACCTAAGTTTCTTTGTCATGGTCTTTTCCTCAAACTAATGTTTGTCTAAGAAAGCTATGAGTTTCTTAACAAATTCTGGTTTCTACAGTGATTTGGGGTTTATAGAAAAAGCATAATAATAGAATTTTTTGATGATAAGATGGCATCTTTCAAAGGTGATTGGGACAAATTATTTTATTTTGCTTCTCTATAGATTAGTTCTTGTAAATTGTCCAAAGGATATTTTTTGGGTGACTGACTAAGAGGTTGATCTCATATTTTATGTCCCAATGTTCATAATAACAAGTAAATCATTTTCATCATTAGTAAATCTACCAAGGGCTATAGTTATAGTGATCCTCCTATTCAATTACTTCAACCATTTCCAAATACCTCATAGGATCTTTAAGACATGAAAGTTCAATCACTTATGGATGATTCCTCATTCACCATCCCTTCCAATGTGGTCATAAACCAGCCTGGTTGAATTGATGAATTTGATTTAATCTCACCACGCTTGCCATCCACAATAGAATAGATGGAGTTTTCCAAAAAAAGGTGCTAGTGGAAGAAGACCCCTAGGGACAAGAGACATAGGGCTAAACAGAAAGCTGAAAAAGGATCTTTCATATATAATCTTGCATAATCTCAAATATTATCAGTTATGGTTGTAATGTTTCAAGTTGGGATTGCAATTGTTACGTATAGTGCTCCTACTAAATTAATATGATTATTTTTTGTTTCTCGTCAAACATATATATATATATATATATATATATATATATATATATATATATATATATGTGTGTGTGTGTGTGTGTGTGTGTGTGTGTGTGTGAAGAGTGGGTCATCTCATTAATAG
>JAJIYU010012672.1:0-14386 GCA_030144865.1 Tinospora cordifolia
TTTTTTTTTCTTTTTTTTAGTTTTTATTTTTGGATTTGTTACTTGTGTTTTGAACGGTTTATTGGTAAATTGTATAATCGGAAATTGGAAATCAAAGAAAATGTGTTTGATTAGTTTTACTTGAACAACAACTTGTTTTCAGGAAATGATAAAAAGTTGGTTTCTAAATTTTGGTTTTAGAATCGTTTTCTTGTTTTTTAAATTACAAAACAAACTCAACATTAGTGATTATTGATGAACTTTTGAAGGAATCAAATGTAAAATTGCACATTGTGAGTGGTCTGAAGGTAGGCCAAAGCTGGGTCACGTACAAGAGGCAGCTCGCGATATGAGGTGATTAGTGACATTTTTTTTTTCATATTCTGGTATTAGGTGTTGTGCCTGTTGGTTTTTTATTTTTTATTTATTTTTATTGTTTTTGCATTTCAACTACTTCAATTTATTGGAAGTCTGTTTGCGGAATGATTTGCTCTGATTCTTAGGTATCAGATTTTGCAGAACGTGTGTTTGGAAAACCAGATAGGTGTTTTGCTTATTGCACACCATGCGGATGACCAGGTATGAATGCTATTTCTAAACCATATTTAGTACTGGAGGTGAAAATTGCAGTAAAAGTATGGTTCTATATTTAAATAAAAATTCTGTTGTCTATTAACTTTGGGTCATGGAAGATGGAACATAAAGGGTTCATTTTTTTTTTTTTGTTGGTTGTTGAGAACAGTCACTCTTTCTTATAATTTTGATTGATTTTGCAATTCCTCTTGTGATGATATGGCAATTTTGCAGTCTGAACTGTTCATTCTTCGACTATCACGTAACAGTGGTGTGGTTGGACTTGCTGGAATGGCATTTACTTCACAACTGTTTCCTATGCATATGAATGACTCTGGTGAAAACTTGTGCAATCAAGGGATCTTACTAGTGCGACCACTCCTTGATTTCTCCAAAGAGGACATGTACAGAGTAAGAACCTCATTTGTCCTCATTGCGTGTGGAATCTAATTTGAAGTTGACCTTTTGGTAGATTTCTATTAGGTTGTAGTTATCATATTTTGAATACATCACTTTATGCCTTACATGCATGTCTCAAAAGGAGAGTTAGAGGCTAGTAATTTTTAGAAGTAGACCTAATAAGAGTTAAACTGACCATTAGTTGAAAATTGTATTTGTGAGGTTACTGCAAGAGATAGTTGGACCACACGACCTAGTTCAATGGTGTTAGGTATATGCTTGGAAATGAAGTCAACATTGACAAGGGGAATATGATCATATGAGGTCTAGATTGAGGAATTTTATTGAGGGAAGTTGAAATTACTTATTTTTTTTTAAAAACTAGTAAAAGAATCAACTTTAGATTAAGGAAATGAATGCAACATGATGTAAAATAAGTATGACTTAGTTTTTTAATGATAAAGGATTGAAAAAGATGATTTTGGGGTAAATCAAGGGGCAATGGATTATTCATTTAGTTAATGAAAGTTGGTTTTGCAATGAAAAGTTCAAGCATAAAACTACTACAAGAATAAACAGAACATGATAAAAAAAACCGCCAGGCAAAAGATTGAGGATATAGAAAATTTCAAAAACTATAAAGATGCAAGGAAGAGGCTAAAGAAGTGTTAAAATTTAAATACAAAGTTATGTATAAATGAAGAAAAAAGGAATGTATATAAATATGTTAAACTAAGAGAAAGAAAAAACCAACGATCTTAATCTACATCCATTGTTGTGCAAGTGAAATTAGAGTCTTTGTGAAATGCAAGAGGCCAAGAGTGGTGAAAAACCTACATTTCAAACTATTAAATGAAAATCATTTTAAAATAAATCTTATATGATTACTTGCACCTAAATGTGGAAATAATATTCTTCCTAGAAGTTGGGTGATCTATCCAAAAGATTGCTTTAATAACATATGAATGTGGAACTAGTTTGTATCTCGCAAAAGATTGCTTTAATAACATATGGATGTGGAACTGGATCGTATCTCTATTAATATTTTGAAGAGTTTTAGCCGAAGCATAGGTATTTGGCAGTGATGAATGGTTTCCAAGTTGGGAAGGATAATGTTCAGGTTTCTCATCTATAATTCACAGACGAGGACAATGTTCTTAGCACTTGTGCAATTGGTCAAATGTTTTTGTGAATGAGTTGAGAGTGAATATGGCAAAGTGCTAGTTGATAAGAATCAACATGGACCTAGTGATTGTAAGTTTGGTTAATAAGGCAGGTGTTCTGTTGGCACATGTTTGATTTATTGTCTAGGCTTTCCTTTGGAAGGGCTCCCATGTCTAGTGATTTTTGGGACTCGGTGTTTGCATCCATGTGTAAATGCTAAATGACTTGTTGCTTGAAGTAGGTTTTTCCCTTAAAAAGATAAATATTAACATTGATTAGATCAATACTTCTTGTGCTTCCTTCCTACTTTCTTTTGCCATTCAAAATCCATATTAATGTTGGTAATATTATAAACACTTATTTTGAGGGGTGTAGAGGGGTTATGGTTGGTGAAATGGGAGATAGTGCAAAGACCGACAAAAGGTGGGCTTTATTCATACATAGTGATATTTCTTTTTGTCCAAAAATAGCTTTGGTGGTATATGAGGGAGCAAAATTCCCTCTTGGCACAAATTGTTACCAATTGGTATGGTGCATTGCCCCTTTTTGAGATCAGATGTTGCATGCATATGGTTTGAAAATTCCCCGAAATTTGGCGAACTACGAATTATTTCCCTTTTTTTAACCTTCGAATTGGGAAGTGGAGGTAAAACCGAAATCACAAAAATTCGCTAAAATAATTCGACAAAATTAAAAAAAAAATTGACAATGATCTACATTTTTAATTTAAAAATGCAAAAAATCGATTAAAAATTCTACAAAATTAGATGAAATTCGACATAGAAATTAAAAAAATTTATTTCATCAATAAAAAAATAGAAATACTAATAATTATGTATTATTTTTAACTATATCAACTAAGATAGTAGAATAAGTTCTAAAATTTTAACAAGTTAACAAACTATAAATCATTTGACATGCTTTACCAAGAAGATAAGAAAAGAAGCACATAAATAAACAAAGATGAAATAATATAAAAGCTTAAAAATAAATTTGAAGTGTTCTCAAAGCTATTTTCTTCTAAGGCAAGATTGAAAAAATACACTTAAATAATAAATTAATCAAATCTAGCTAATGTGCCAAACTTTCAAATAATGTGTATAATGATCTTCATTACAAGGAATGAAAATTTGTCGAATTTTGGTGAAGATTTCAATGAAATTCGTGGAAACTTTGAAGATTTCGACTAAATTTTTGAAAATTCGAAGACTTTGGGAAAATTCATGAAAACTTTGAAGATTTTGGTATTTTTGGTGAAATTCGTAGAATGTACATGTAAATAATATAAAAGTCTTAACATGTGCAATGAACATTAAGATTTTTAATGTTAAAATACATGTTTGAAACCATTATATTTATACTTTTATATGTAAAATTTATATTTGTTTTCATCATTCATTATAGAAATTATGCATATTCTAGCATTTACATAGAATTTTTTGAACTTCTTTAGGTCAGCGAATTTTTACAAAAATTCTCTCGAATTTTTTGAACTCTTTAAATTAATTGTGATTTATGAAGGTTGAAGTTTGAGGCAAAATTGAATTTTTGTTCCATGCTTGCATGCAAAGATCAACAAGGTTGACTTGCATAGGCATGTCGAGGTATATTGCTTCACTTGCTTTGCTGGTGAGGGATCATGTTCAGCTCAAGGTGGGAAATGGTCGGACTTTCTGCGTATGGGAAGATAGATGGCTGGGGGCTTGTTCACTAGCATATACTTCCCCTAACATGTACAAAACTTTCACTTGCCATATTCAAACCATGTGTGCTTTTTTGTCCCATGGCCAGTACCCTCCTTTTTGGCAACCTGAATTACTCTTGGAACTTTCATCTTTCTAGAGCTTCAACTGTTAGGGAACAAGATGAGATGATTAACCTTATTTCATCTTCTAGAACATTCATGTTAGGTTGGCCAATACCTTGGCTCACTTCTCTTAGAATCTTGAATGACTTCTTTTTATGTCATTCTCTGTTTCTAACTCCCTTCCCACTGATCTTAATTCTGGAGTTGCGTTGTCCCCCATCCCCAAGGGGCATTTATATGACATTTACTAGTGCTATCTAAGGCTAAAGTCCCTGGCTGGTTATTAGCTGTAGGGATATTAACACCATGGATTTTACATAGAAGAGACTACCATCTACATGCCTTTCCCACCATTGTTGTGATTTTTACAATAAGGATGGGGTACCTTGGTTCACATGAAGATTCTCTCCTCTTGATGCTTTAGAGGATTGATTGCCTTTTTCCTCATGGATTCATCATTTCTAGTGTTGGGAAGGAAGCTGCCCTCATAGTCTGTTTTGCACCTTGTGGCTCATTTGGCTAGTAAGGAACAATGGAATTGTCCATGATGGATTTAAGGAGAAAGCTAGGCTTTTGAGGACATAAACTTTTACGTTACTTTTCGGGTGCATGTGATGTGATTAATTTGGTTCATGGTTTTTGCTAATTGTCATCAGGTTCTAGAATGGGCTGAGTTTTCACATCATATTTAGAGGATTTTTTTTTCCTTGTTTGCCCTTTTTGCTTTCATTTTGTTGATTGGTTGCACTTCTTGTGCCCTATGGGGCATTTAATTTGCTTTGGCTAATAAAACTTTCTTGTTTTTGCTTTAAAAAACCACATTTTAAAGAGTTTATGGGTTTTGGGACAATAACAACAATGCTCAATGAGGTATTAAATTGGACAATCTTATAATGAAATCATGAAGAAAATAATTGGAATCAATGAGAGCTAAAATTGAAGTATCAAAATGATTTGATTTATTCCTTGTAGATCCACCATTGAAGTGGTTTCCGTGCTAAGGACACTAGAGGAGAGGATTAGAGGGAGAGAGGAAAGAAAAAAAATTTGTGCGTGATTGTTATAAGAAATATTACCAAAAAAAAAAAAAACTTGTGAATAAAAAATTGGAGAATACAAATGGAATTATGAATTAGTATCTTGAAGTGAACAGAGCAATGATAATCATAGTAAAATAATTTTAGAATAGTGGTAAAAGCTCGTGATTTTTCACTAATAGAAGGTTTCTAGTAAGAAGTGGCCTTAAATCCTTACCATTTTGCCTTGGCCATGTATAAATCAACTAAACATATTCTAAAAAATATATTTTAGGATGTTAATTAGTAGTATTCCTCTAATTGATGAAACTTAATTTATAGTTAATGATAAACTGGATGTTTGGAGAGACTTAAGAATCACCGTGGTTCACAATTTGTAGTGCTAAATACATTAGATGAAATTGTAGCGGAGCTTTGGAAGTAGCTGTATAAGTGGAAAGACAATGAATATTTAGATTCAAGGGGCAGAAACAATAAAAGTTTAGGTCCGTAAGCTATATTATAATCATGAGGGAGAAATAATTATGATGCCTATTAAAAGAAAATTATACAGGTTGGGATAGGCAGAGGAGTGGTTCTGAAATTGCATAGGGTTGGCGTATCCTATTGAAGTTGAAAGAAAAAATTTATTAGACCACTTGTTGGTTAGTCATGCTATATTGAACAAAATGTTTGATGAGAAGAGGAGAATATATTAATAAATGAAATTTGATGGAAATGTGAAAGATAAGATGGATGCATGGTTAAATTAAGTTGAAGATAAAATAAAAAAAAATTATTTAATAAACATTAAAGTAGCCTTGATTAGAGATAAAATGAGAGGGAACTAAATAAGATGGTTTAAATGCATATAATGAAGATCTTTATACACATTATTTGAAAGTTTGGCACATTAACTAGTAAAAATACCAATGAGAGAAAGGTGAGGATGTAAATTACCAACAATAGTGAATTAAGAAAGACACAACTTCTTGTTACAAAAATTAATATTTAACCCTTTATTGAGTGAGGTAGAGGGAGTAGATTTTCGCAGGAAATGTGCCAAAAAGAACAAATGAAACAATGCAGAATAGCGCAATGAAGAGCAAGAGAAAAAAAGAACAAAACAGAAACCCTCAACACACAGAACTCCCCAACTTCCTCATCCAACAATTTATAGAATAACTTCCATTAAGCTTGACCACAACACAAGAACTAGAAGGCGCGAGGACATCATCCCAAACCTCCTCCCATCTTTTGGAAACGTCTTCGAAAATGCAATGGTTTATTTCAAGCCAAGACGTCCATCAAGTTGGAAATGAAGCCCTTCTCATAATAATAAGCTGTATATGGTCAAGGGCTTGAACATGAGACAGAGAAAAGGCTTCAGGCACATTATATGGTGGAGGAAAACTGGCTGTTAACTTACTAAACCATTCATTTGACAATATTTCAAATCAAAGTGTCACTGAACAAACAACTGACAAAGCTCATCAACACCATTCATACACAGGTAGCAGCAATGTGGAAACAATGTCATAAATGGGAGATGTTTTTGTAAAATATCACTGATACTAAGGTTATGATGGGCCACTATGCACCCAAATAATTTAATTTTAAATGGAATTCCAAGTAAACTTGCTTACGTAAAATATTTCTAAGATGGTTCATCAATAAGGAAATGCAACTTTAAAGAGAAAACGCTGGAGGGATCAAGGGTCCATTGAAACTAGTGGGACAAGAGGAGATTGTAACAGATTGAAGAGCATTCAGAAGTTTATTCAAACTTGTCATATTTGGCATGTTGACCAACATTAAGTTTGCTTGGGTTGAAAAGGTTACAGCACATAAATGGTTGTGGCTTTTGTTAGAAAGGAAGTGGGCAATGGGATAATTAGGACACTTAAACATTTTATAAAGCCTAGGGAAAATTACAGTTGGGGAGGGGGTAAGTGTTGGTGTTCTCACTAAGCCATCGATCTTTCCAACACTTGAAGGAGCATCCGTTCTTAAAACTTAAAGAGATATTTTGAGCATACTAGAAGTTAGATCTTTCTTAATTATCTCTGTTCATATTCTATTTGGTCTGTTTCTGCCTATTTTGTTGCAATCTTGTGTTAACAAGTTACTCTTCTGAACTAGTACGTTGGAAGAAATATGCTATACATGTTCAAACCATCTTTGTTAAACCTAATGCAGGTCAAAGGAGAGAAGAAAATTTTCAAAGTTTTGCATTGAAAATGGTTATGGAAAGTAGAGGTATATGATTAGAGTAGCAAATTGAGATAGGTCTATGAATCATGCTTGGAAACCCTTGGTGCCACATCTAAGGTTGTATTGTATCGCTGGATCTTGAAGGGAAGAATTCAAATTTGGAACTTTGTTCAATGACTCAAAAAGAAGACTATAATCCTATTAATAGTCTCTTATAATACAAGAAGATCAAAAATCATCAATTATTCTTGGAAAATACAAGTATTAAAGCTCTAGAAAATCTAACAACTTCTAGGCATTCTAAGTATTTCATGGAAAATCTACAATTCCATTCAAAATGTAAGAGCACCTTAGTGACAATAAGAAAACTTATGACTGATTGATTGTGTTTTTTTACCTCAGAAAACTAATAACACTTAATATTTATTAGTGAGAAAACCAGCTTGGTTTGTTGCACAATTTCATTAACAATGTGACCTACAAAGGTCACTAATTGTTCTGCCAATTTCTAGAAAATCCCAAATTAGAATTTGTGACTTGTTCTAGTTTCTTCCTGTCCTTTGAAAGGCCTTTCTTGATTTTTACCACTTGTTTACTTCCATTCCCCTTTTCAAAAACTCATTCCCGACAAGTTAAAAGCATAAAATTTCTATGAAGGTCTTGATCAAGTTGCTGCAATTCATCATTTGTGATCCAAAGTGCAATTTGAATTGGTCATGTTTTCCATTTAAGGTGATTATTTTGATGATCATTGTCTCTTGTGGAAACAAAATGGAAGTAGACTATTGGCAAAAATAAAAAAGGCGTATGAAAAGAGTTAAAGAGAAAATTTTTAAGGCCAAGTTTTTATTTGAAATTTTCTCAAAGATGGAAGAGCTATTTGAGACCTTCTAAAGGTCACTTTAATAATGAAGTTGTGCAATAGTGGAGTTAGTCAAGAAGAAATCATCTTTCACCAAGATGTATCAAGTGTCATTAGTTTTCTTTGATAAAGTAAATAGTTGTCAGATTTTTGTTCCCATGGAGTTCTGGGCTTTTTCATAGAATATTTAGAGTTCCAAGAGGATGCTAGATTTTCAGCAAGGTTTAATGCTTGTATTTCTAGGAATTAGTGATGATTTGATCTTTTATATTATGAGCGTCTGTAAACGAGATTATAAACTTCTCTTTGGGTCATTGACCAAAGTTTTTATGAGACTATAACTTCTTTTTGGGTCATTGCCTGAAGTTTCAAATTTAAGATCTATGTCCTTTGGGATTGTGTGATAAATCCAGCCTTAGGTGTGTTGCCCAGGAGTTCTAGAAGTGATTCCTAGACCTTCCATCTCATTTTTCTACTCTAATCCTTTGCTGCTACTTTCCATAATTAATTTCAACACACAACTACGAATCATACAATTTTCTTTCAATCCAGTCCCCCCCTTTTCTACATTATATCTAATTAGTGCTACTTCTACTATTTCTTGAATATGTGAACAATCATACATGTAATTATGTAGATCCCCCATTGAGTTTCTCACTAAAGTATGCCACAAGATGACCTTTCTGACTCAACACAATATGCTGGAGAATCACATAATATCTCAAAGACTTAAGAAAAATCATGGTTTCACAACCAAAGTCCTCCGTAATTTTACCCACTATCTTTCTCAAAGACCTTATGTGCTACAAAAGTCTATTTGCACTCATCCTTCTTCATGCAATTAGTAAGGGGAGTCATGATAAGTGACATTTAGATCATATAACCTATGATATAATGCCCAGACAGAGTTGTATAATTGAAGAAAATCATATAGTTAACTGAAAATAAATATGCCCGATGATTTGGAAACTTGGAAGGCCTGCAGTGTGCATCTTAAAATGAAGCTGAAGATTTTGTTTGACATTGTATTTAAAACAACCCAAACAGAACATGGTCAATTTGAGGGCACATTGTTTAGCACATATTTAAGGATCAAGTGACTATTTTTGAAAGAGGTTGCCCATTTTGGATGGTAAATCTTGAAATATGTCAAATGAAAGATTAATTGTTTATCCAATCGTAGTTCCTAACTATTATGCCCCAACATTCCCCTTGGTTAACTCTAATCCTTAAAGATTTGCACGGTTTAGTTTATTATTATTTTAGGTTAGACCTTCTATATTGTTTATTTTACTGACCTTTTCTCGTACTTGTGCACTTTTATAGATTATCACAATAATACTTATTGAATTGAGTTTATAGATATGCAAAGGAGCAAAGCGGAAATGGGTGGAAGATCCAACAAATCAAAACCGACTGTTTGCTCGTAACAGGATCCGTATGTCATTAAACAATTTATCATCATGTGAGTACCCTTACAAATGTCCCCATGTTATTATGTCTGTGATACTTATTCGAGCAGTCGTGTAGTGCAGATTGTCTGCTAATAGTTTTGCTATTTCATCTCACATGAGAGGTTGAATTAATAAGAAGGTGACTTTCTATGTGTTGGCAACATTGATTTGTGAAATGCAAAATTTTGCTAATCATGATCATTTATTAAAGAAAAAAAAGACCCTTGGGTTCATCTATGTGAACTTGCTTCCCTTATTTTTCTATCATGGGAAATATTTTAGAAATTGGATGTATAATGCTACCTGATCAATGTAGCGCAACCCCATGTCCAGCTTTGACATCTTAATAAAGTTGCCTCATTGATTCACATTGGGTGTTTCAGGTATTATCAGATCTGAACTCCAGGGAGTTATTTCTGCTTGTCGAAAAGCACGTTCTTTTATTGACAAAGTTTGTTTATGCTTGATAAGTCAGTCTGTAACCATAAATAATGTGAGTATGCAATGGTAAAGTAATTCTTCCCTTCTTTGATAATTATTAATTCATCATTCTTAGGTTTTTACTGATGATTAAAAAGTATTTATATTTTCTATTCTTTTTGGTGCCATTGCCACAGCTCTCAATATATTTTTTCAGTATCTGAAGGTTGCTGTTAGCAAGCTAAGATTGCCTTTGCAAACCCTTTGATTGGCTTATCTAGAGGGTGTACCAAGCGAAAATTAGCATATGCTTTGGGGGTGAACAGTAGTGCTAGTAGTTACCTATGTTAATACAATTTGGGCGTAGTTAGGTTGCTGTAGTTTGACATGGAATGTTCTCCATTTGTGATATGGCCCCAAGCTATTCTGTGTTACAGGGGTGGGGGGCCCCTAGTATGGAAAAGAAAGAAGGATTAATAAAGTCGCTAAATCCATCTCTTCCCTAGCAATATTGTTTCATTGTTTGCCATATTTTACTATTATAGCTATAATTGGATTGGTTTGATGATCAATGTGATCAAGCTGTTATTGAAGGACAGGAAGTTCCAAGTGGTACGGTTTCTGAAATTCTTAGAAAAGTTTGATCATTCTTGAAAGTTTCTTTAAATCTTATTGTAGTTTTTGGATCAGTTTTAGAGGAGCTACAATAAGGAACCTTGTCCTTGTTCTCCTATTTCTCTCATCATGAGAAATCTTATAATTAGTATAAAACAAGCTTTCAACTTTGTTTTACAATTACACATCATTTATAAGGAAAAAATAAAAGCAAAAAAAGCACAAAAAGAAGGCAACCAAACAAACAAAGTTTTGATATCAATAAATTATATGACAAGATTTTTGACATTTATAAACACCCGATGGAAATTGAGACTAAAATTAATTTATTATGTTCAACAAATACCAAGTAATTAAATTATCTTTTATAGATTCTGGAAAACAAAAAAAAAACCCATTAAAAAGCTGTGATGGACTTACTTATATAAGCTGAATATGTACATTTAATATTTAATTTTTGGATAATGATCAACCCATTAAACTATGCAAACTTGCAGTAATGGAATAAGAAAAATATATATATATGCGTGTGTGTGTGTGTGTGTGTGTAACATGAGTTGAAATTCAAATCACCAATTCTTTGGCTTGAAAAGGAGGAAGTGATTAAAAAGGGTAGAAGAGAAACCGAACAAAAATAGAGAAGATAGACATTGAAGATAAAACATTACAACTACCTTGAGAAACCTCTTAAAAATGGAGTCCAAACTCAAGTAGGAGTAAGAATCTAAAGAGTTTTCGCCTATGTGGTTTCATCTTTTTTTTTGCTTTTTTTTTTTTTTGTACTTTTTGGGGGCTTCTGTGCTTTTGTTTTTCTTCAATCTTGAATGGCTGGCCTTGGTAAAGCAGTAAGGTTTTCACTGTAAGGTCACAGGTTCAGATTTAGAAACATCCTCCTTGCAATTTGGATTTAAAAGATTGTGAACGCCAATCTTTCTTTGGCTGCCATCACCCTATGGTGGTGGGACATAGTAAAAAAAAAAAAGAAAAATTGGAAAATTCTTCTATTCTTCAAGTTATGATATATGTTTAATTAGCATCCAAATTCTAAATTTGATACTTAAATAAAATTGCTATTAATAACATCACTTAATTATTTTCATGATATATATATTGAAAAACACTAAAACTTGGGTGACAACTTTTATGTTGTGGTTGCATTTGCAGCATTGTGCAATTGTGGACAATGAGTTTTTAGTAATGACTCTTGAATTTATAATTCTACTAGATTCTTGTTCATGCTTTATTGTTTATTAGGATTCTCTCTCACATTTATTTGTTGAAATATTCAGCTACCCCACAAAAGGTCATTATTATTTTGCTGCCTTGGCATGATGACTTAGTGATTTGAAACTACAGTTCTACACTGAAAGTTGCTTAGGTGGAACGCTGTTCTATTCCTTGTGTCGGAATGTTGGTACCACTTGAGGTAAGAGTAATTCAAACTCTAGTATTTTAGAATTCCCACCTAACGCTTAGGTCCTATTTTTGGCCCTTGAAACTCACGGAAAATAGGAGGATTTGAAGGATCTAGTTCATCATAGGTCAGGACGGTTGGAGCATGAGCCTGTGGCTTGCAGGGTTGTGCTCAAGACTCAAATCTATGGCCATTGTCCTTCATACATAATCTGTATTTAAACTGAAATAGGGTAATGATCCTTTGCCTGGTGTTTGATGTTATCCGTTGTTTTGATAAATATTTACTTACTATATGCTTTTATTTTTAAATTCTACAAAATATGCTTTTCTTCTTTTTAACTGATATGCATATGATATTTTGCTTATAAAGCAGGTTACACGTTTTAGAAATGGAACAAAGAAGACATGCTTGTCTTAGAGTTTTCTAGGATCAATCCTGTTCTTGTTGAGCTACCTAATAATGCGGCTGTGGCTGAATGTTCTGCTTACTCTTTATTGATGAGATGTTTGACAAAGTTACAGTTATAGTAACAAAGAGAAACCAACTCTTCAATGGGTTTTTTTGTTTTTAAATTTTAATTATTATTATTATTTTTAATTTGTTGCAGCATGGATATGCCATTATTGATCTACGAAAGCTTGATCCATTGAATGTTGAAGAGATATGTCTGTCAAGGTTCATTGCATTGGTTTTGCAGGTACTCTTGCTTTCTTGCACTTAGTTTTTTAATGAAAAGTTGATATCCATGCAGTAAATAGGGGTAAATTAGTTGCCATAAAATAAAAGATGGAGTGAAGAAATGGAGATTTGGTGAATTATGTAACACAGTTTTACAGTTCTGTTCATTGTCAAGAACTAATGTTTTTCTCTCTTTTTCGTGTTTTTTTTCTTTTTTAATGTTTACCAGTTCATCTCTCAAAGGTACAGGCCAGTTCGTGGCAGAACTTCAAAGTTGCTTTTGGATTACATATGTAAACTACCATGCCAGGTCCACTTAGCTTCACCCGTCACTTCATTTCATTCTCTTGAATTTTGCTTGTTGCACTAATGATTATGCCCCAAAAAATCAAAAGTTGTGTGTGCTCCATGTGTATAACATGCGTTAATTTCAACTTTCATGCTTCATATAATTACAATTGTTGACAACTTTGCAGACTTCCCTTACTGCAGCTGGGTGCTATCTGTGTGCAGCTCCCCAGTCCAAGGGTACAAAAATCCTGGTTTGCTGTTCTCCTTATTCACCTCTTTCTTTGGGAATGAAATTGTGTTCCAAGTTTTCTTCTAATGGAAAGGAGAATTGTTTGAGAAGTGACATTGAGCAGATTATCTTGGATGGGAAATTACATTCGGATAGTTTGGTCCCAGATGCCTCAGATGTGCCCTTTCTGCAGGCAACATCTACAGAGTCCATATTAAATGAAGGGAAGAGGCTCGGTATTCTCAGTGAATCTACTTACGTGTATATTCTTGCACTGCAAAATGAGGAAGCTAACCAGTTCAAGATGAAAAATGAGGATACATCTGAAAATGAGCTTAGGCATGGAAGAAAATCTTTAACTTCTCTTTCAGAACCACTTCAATCTGGGCAGCTTTATCATTTCATGAATAGGTTCATAGTATCTTGGAGATTCAATGAGCGGATTACAAATGTTACACGTCTTTCAAAGGAGATTGCCTATTTTTGTGACTCTTGTGTCGTTGGCCAAGATAATGTGGCTGCAGTGCGTCACATGATTGAGGCAGATTGGCTATTTCTTGCAAATCTTTCAAAGGGTCCAAGTTTTAGAGAAACTGAACACTGCATTTCAGTGGCTGGCAAGATAGAAAACACAGAGAAAAGTGTCCCATGTTCAATATATGCAAAATTATCAGCTCAGAGAGCTCTCAAAGCTTTGAAGTCTATTCCACTGTCTGCGAGAAGAGGCTTGCCTGTACTTGTCAACTCTCAAAGTTTATTGCTGAGCATTCCGGTATATGTTTTTCTCAAAATGACTTTTATGCCCTTTCTTTTTTTTGGAATTCATGCTTTCACACCACATGGCTTTCTACTTTTGTGCTCTTGGACTTTGCTTTCCTTCCTACAATATCTTATTTTCGGTTCAATCATACTAATTATGAGGACTTACATAAAGCTTTAAATTACTCTAGATTTCAGATGGGTTCACATACCTAGGTGAAAAGAGACTACGGGTCCCCCTACCAATGATGGGTGGTGACAGGTTTGGGGGTGATAGGTCCGCTAGCTGTAAATAATTGTTTTGCCTTGTTAACTGTATTCTTGTTTGGTGGAAATAAAAGAGTTAATTATGGAGAGCAATTACTTTATAACCTCATTTTATGGCCACTGCATCCCTTCCTTTGCCCATCAACCTTTTTCTTCATGAGACGTGATATTCAAATCACCCATGGACTTCAATCAAAATGCATTCCTTCTACATTTTCTTCCTCCCTTGAGGTTTATAGGAG
>JAJIYU010012673.1:0-14388 GCA_030144865.1 Tinospora cordifolia
GACTTCTCAAGATATACGTGGTTATATCTCTTAAAAGATCGTTCAGAATTGCTTGATGTTTTCCGTTCTTTTCAAAAAATGATTCACACTCAATTTGGGAAAATGATCAAAGTTTTTCGTAGTGATAACGCCCTAGAATACACATCCACTGCATTTCTTGAAACTCTAAAGAGTTGTGGGACGTTATACCACCGCTTATGCCCATATACCTCTCAGCAAAATGGTCGTGCTGAAAGAAAACATCGACACATTTTGGATACTGTTCAATCTCTTCTTCTTTCCTCTCAACTATCTGAACACTTTTGGGGAGAAGCTGCACTCACTGCCATCTACACTATTAACCGTATTCCATCCTCCATTATAGCTGGCCAAATTCCATATGCAATCCTCTACGGAAAAACACCTGATTATTCCGTATTAAAAACATTTGGTTGTGCATGCTTTGTCTTACTACCTCCGCATAAACATTCCAAGTTGGAACCTCATTCCCGACTTTGTTGTTTTCTCGGTTATGGCATTGAACATAAGCGCTACCGTTGTTATGATCCCATTGCACAAAGACTACGTATATCTCGCCATGTGCAATTTTGGGAACATCGACCGTTTATGTCTCTTTACAAATCATCCCTATAACCTCGTTACCCTTTCCTGTTCATTGATTCCTCTCCAGAGATATTTTCTGACTCTAATATAGATGAAGCAAGCTCATCAACCTCAAACTTATCTAACGAAACTAATTTGCCTGCAACGTCGGCTGATCCAATCAACACATCACCTGAGTCTATTCCTACATCTGAACTACGACGTTCTAATCGGGTAAAAACTCTTCCATCTCACCTACAAGATTATCATTGTTTTTTTGCCCTCGCCACTTTGCACGAGCCAACCACCTATCGCGAGGCCAAATCTGACCCGTTGTGGCAACAAGCTATGGCCGAAGAACTCCAGGCTATGGAAACAACCCATACTTGGGATTTAACTGACTTGCCTCAAGGTAAAACTGTAGTAGGAAGTAAGTGGGTGTTCAAGATTAAAACTCGTGCCGATGGCTCCATAGAACGCTATAAAGCACGACTCGTTGCTCGAGGTTTCACACAGGAATACGGTATTGATTATAAAGAAACTTTTGCTCCAGTTGCTCGCCATGAGTGCATACAAATTGCTCATAATGATGTGTTCCACGAACGAACAAAACACATTGAGATTGATTGTCATTTCATTCGTCAACACATCAAACAAAATACACTTCAATTGACCCACGTCGCATCCGTTGATCAACTTACAGACATTTTTACTAAAACACACCCACCAGGTCGACATCGACTCTTGGTTGACAAACTCAAGCTGGTTTCCCCTCTACCACCTTGAGTTTGAGGGGGGATGTTAATATATTAGATATTATAATATCTATAAGATATTATTAGATTATATATAAGATATTATACAATTATATTGTATCTAAAATATATTATTCTGTATCTAAAAGATATGATACGGTATTTAGTATTTTTCCTTTTTTGCTATATTATACAACTATAAATACCCTACTTCACCCTGTAAATTCATCATCAAGAATTGTAGTAATACAATGTTCTTCAAATTTCATGGCATGGGCAAATGGGATATTGACTCATCTTGGAGCTTAGTTATTAATTCGGACCAGAACCCACCCATGAAGACATCTAGAATTAGTTGCGTAAATGCGTAATCTGCTGCTCTTTGATCTTACATTAACATATTGTTGCGAATGTAACTCCTAAAGGATTGATCACTATTCTAATATAGTAAGGCGGAGAATTGTTGTTCATTAGAGCGCCAGAGTGCAAAAGTTGTTCTCTAACGTTTCAATCGGAGTATGGGATTGAGCCTTCCGAGCTGTCGCACTTCGAATTTCTTCCTTCTTAGTTAAATTTGATGATACGTCTTTGCTTCAGTAGTCTGCTAGGTGATCGAAATCGCTCAGATTTGCATCCAAGAAGCCTGATTCCAGCCACAGTGGATTTCTTGCCCCCAGCTCATGGAGCCACTGTTAAACAAATAATTAAAACGAAATTAGTAGGATTCTTTAAGAAATTAATATCTCGTAATAGTTATTTTTTAAAAAAATTTAATTATATAAACATAACTCTAAATAAAACTATGTATTATCAATCATTAGATAAATATAAATGTACTTATATTATAGGTGAAGCAATGTTTTCATAATCAAAGAAAGGTATAGAAGGATGAATACAGTTTAGGGTATCATTAGCTCCTGGTGTATTAGAGAAAATGGCTTTGTCCAAGAACCCTTTGGTACTGTTCTCTCCGGCCATTCTCACCATGTAAGCTCTACTTTGCTCAAAACAATCGATTTGTTTTCTTAATGACACTCTTCCTACTTGTCTAAATTAATTTTTGTCATAACTATAAGCAATAAATTAAATATTTCAACTTAAATGTATAAAAAAAAATATTAAATTGATTACTGAGTGAATGGATATTACTTATCTTAAGGTGTATATTCGTTTATATTATAATAGTGAATGTTATATTAAAATGAAAAATATAACTAAATAATTAATGTAACATGCAAATAACTTTCCTGTTTCATCCAATATTCCTGACGATCATGATGTGTAGTTAACGCCGTTGAACAACGTGGTGGCATGAGTACTAGGTGCTAGATAAGGAGGAAAAGATTCTCCTTTAAGAGCTTCTTCACCTGATGATGAAAGTCTTCAGTAAGATTAATTTGATTAAATGATTTTATTAAAAAAATATATTGATATTAATATTTATGGGCACTACATATCACAATGAGAGATCTAAATCTTTGATCGTCCTAGAAAAGGGTCCAAGCAAAACATATAAAATATTAAGGAGTGAACAATAAAAATCTATCAATTTTTTTATAACATGAAAATAATTAAAAAAAATCTAAAATGTTAGGGGATCGTCCTGCACTCCCCTATTCCTAGAATGGACAAACGCGCAAGCTGTCTAAAATGGTTATTTATTTCATATATGTTCATAATTCTTATGTTGCGCTTGTTTTCATGCAAGCAACATGATTTTCAATTGATCCACTCTTTTGTCATCCATGGTTTTTTATTTTTGAACTCATGGGCTTCGCGTCCACTGAAAGTTGGTTACCTTTGTCACCATTAGCATTTGGTACTCTCTTGATAGCTTCAATAGTTCACTAAATTGGTATAATGAACTACAAGCTCAGGAAGAAAAAAAAAAAAAAAGGTTTGGTTGCAAGAACTGGCAGTAACAAAGGTAACCAGGGTTATCAAGAACCACAAGGTTGCAAGGTTCTCGAAAAATGATGTTACCTTTGTAAAGTAGGCCTTTTGATAATTAATTAGTGTTGACATGAAATAGATCACGGAAGAAGACGTATTTGATATATGAATTATTCAATCTTGTCCTTTTCTCCAAATTCAAAAGTTGCACTACTCTTCCTATTGGTTGAGGCTTACAATAGTTCAATTTAAGTTGATTTACGAAGTAGTAGCCATGCTTTTGTAATTTTTTGTCTTTTTAAGCGTAAAGAGGTTTATTACTAATTACTTTAATGTTATTACATGATTTTATCATATGGACAATTGTAAAAGTGTAACAAAGATGATTAATTTTTTGTTACCAAATGTTTGTGTGGTGCCGTGCATTTGTCAAGATCCACATATAGCTATTTTATCACTTAAACGCTATACCTTGGGCATCATTACAACTTTGACATCACAAGAATGTGTCTACTATAGATTGTTTTTGCATGACTCATTGTTTGTAGTTAAACTTATTTGATGATATAACATGGCGAGATGTTAACTAGGCTTGCTACATATGGATGTTGACACATGTATAATGCCACATAGATGTTTGGTAAAAAAATTGCTTTGATATTGTGGAACCATACGCCTAATAGATTTCTTCAATAGCGAAGGTATGTGCAAACTATACTTGACTCCCCAATCGATCCCACAAAAAATAGAATGAGGGACTATTGGAAGTAAATATGTGGCGAAGCACGTGTTCATACCACAATTATGGGAGAGGTGACAAAATTCTATTTTGGCACCAAGTGTTTCAGGGGCATGAGGTAGGTCATCCATAGGATACAACAAAGAGGTATACGAAACGATTTTAATCAATATCTTACCTTATCATTGAAAGCCCAGAGCATGAGCATGATGGCCACCATATGGACGATGATGCTATCTAGGTACAAAGCCATTGCTTATGTTAATCATTTAATTTTTGGTATGTATGAGTCTAATATTGGATTTCATGTGACAGATAAATAAATGATGCTCGACATTAGTTTACCATGAAGATCCTAGCTAGAAGAGCAATTAACTTTGCAGGGAGCTATTAGATGTGTGGATTCCATGATAGACGTGTTCTTGGATCTTAAAATTTGGCGAAACAAAACAATGCTTTCCAAGATTGTTGATGAGGAGTAGACACCTTTGAGCTCCACACATGGTGATGAAGCCAAATCATCATAGCTAATGTGAAGGTTTTTTCACAAGGAGGCATAGGGTCATATAGGATAATTGAGTGGACATGATATGTATTGTGGAGATGTTGCAATAATTGCCATTTTATGTTATTGGACTCATCTCATGGGCATGCTATATTTTTGTATTATGATGACATAATTTGTAATAGTTGTGAACATAATATATAATGGTTATTAGATTTGTGTTGTATACGAGCTATGTTATTTAACATGAAGAATTAGTAATTTTATATCTTAAATATCAATTTGGCTTTCCATTTAATTATGAAACAATTTGCAAAAAGCCTAAAAAACAAGGCCTAGATATTGGTCTTGCCTAAAAATCCAATTGCCCAAAAAAGCCTCAAAATTAGAGCCTCAGTTTGTGGTCTTGACCGAGGCTAGCCAAAACTGTTTAAAGGTCCTCAGACTTGTTTGGTTGAGACCACTACTTGAGGCTCTAGTTTTGGGCAATGATCAACAATATGAGTTATAACATTGTATTATAACAAAAACTAACAAAATAGTGAGTAAATAATTCAAAAGAATGATATTTCATTATAGTTGCAGTTGTGTATGGTTTGAATATTGTATTATACCCAACAAACCTTTACAATATAACCCAAAAAATCCTTTATAATATACTCTAAAAGACCCTATGTGATATACTAAAAAAAAACCCTTTATAGTATACCTAAAAACCCCTTTACATTATACATTATAAAGTCTTCACAATACATCTATCTACATCCAAAAAACTTACAAAATATAAAGTTTATAGGTGAATTCTGCTTTATTTCTCAGTGGGAGGAATGTCATGCATTTGTTACTCGATAGTTCTATTGACACAACATTGAACGTAATTGATATTAATAGACCCATATATGATAGTGTCATTTATTTATCAAGTGGTGCTAGTGACCTATCACAATCCAATAATGTTTTGATTTGATACACCCTTTCATAACCTAGAGTATTGACATATTGAGCTTTAAACCAATTTAGCTCTCTTAGCATGTCAACCTTCACATATTGCTAACCATCTTTTTCAAGACTTAGACCAATAGTAACAACGTGATAACCATAATTACCATCAGACTTAGCATTGTCCACATGAAGAATGTATTGATGCCACCTAACATGAAATGCCCCCAAATAACCTAAGGCCATCCTTGATTGTGTGCCTTCTTCTCAACAACTTTCTTTAACAATGACGAAATGAAAGAGGAGCTCGAACCAATATAGAGGACATGCTCAAAATGAGAGGGTTCTCACTTTGTAGATGTATCCAATTTCTTTTTCGACTTTCCTTTTGCTTTAATTTTTTAGGAGGAGCAACAATAGAAGATGTGGATGGGGAGACTAGTTTTAATCGGTGTTGAATTATTTTTGCTCTTCTAGGTTCATCACAATTCTCAAATTTCTTCATGACTTTTTTTCAACATTCTATAATTGAGGTCTCATAGTCTTATGAATTGTTGTGGTGCAAGACTAACCTTTTGCCAATGGACATCAACATCATCTAATGAGATCAACAACTGAACAAGTTGATACCTTGCAAGCTCATGAACAAAGGGAAGTCCATGTGTTCCATGTAACACACAACCAAAAGAATCTTGATCCAACCCACACTCTATACACATTGCAAGTCTACCCAAATATTTTTTAATGTAGCAGTGGAGATAAAACTGCACAAGAATGTGAACCTAGGCTCTTGGTTTTGATGTACAACAATACCCAAACTTCTTTGAAATGATGCTTTAATATTTGTGTATTATAGCTCAAATGTTAAATTGATTATACCTCATGATGTCACAAAATTACCTTGAGAAGACCTAGGTACCTCTTCAATTTGACATGTGCACCCTCTACCTTAATCGTTGTCATATTCCCAAAGTTCATGATCTTATTACTCCAAACCTTTACTCTCTAGGATGTGCTTTGCCCTTTGTCATCTTCAACATCACGTAATCTTATTAGTATGCAAGCTATTCGCACATGAGTGCCCTTCTAAGTTTTTTAATGCATTTCGGGTTATAGGTGCTGCGTGCTATTGTTAAATCCATACCCCATCACTTGAATTCTTTCTATTTAACAAAAAGGGCCAACCCTACTTCTTGGTTTTTGTCTAGGATCTACCTTTCTACTTCTTTTCACCTTAAGTATCAACTTTTGACTCTTTACTACCTTTCTTGTATGTAGCATATCTCTTAGGTAGAAGAATTACTCATGGTTGCCGATTATTTTCGACTTCATTTGAATTCTTTATAGTAATAAAGAACCTATTCGTCTTTTCCACTCTTTCTGCTCATGATATCAATTTCTCTCTTATCTTAAATGAATAGTTTAGAGTAAATTGTTGAGTATAGTCAATAACAATATTTGTGCATTTTTCTTTGACCCATTCAATTTTTTCGCTCGTTGTGCCCATGATATCAATTGCTCTGTTGTCTTAAATGAATATTCTAAAGTAAGTTGTTGAGTATAGTTAATAACAATATTTGACTTGGAATTATCAAAATATAATTTTATTAGTAAAAACTACAAAAAATATAAAGTTGAGACAAAAATGTGAAAGACTAAACTCAAGTTCGATATCACAAGGGTACGAGTCAAGGTAAAATCTCGGTTATGACAAATTGAGACTTTTGATGAAGTCTCAACTAAAGGTGGTCGAGGCTTTATAGTAACTATTAGGCAGAAGGGGTCGAGGCTTTATAGTAACTATTAGCCAGAAGGGGTCGAGACTTAGCACTTAAACTTACCTGTGAGTCTTATTTAGAGGTGGTTGAGACTCATAACTTGTGTCTTGGCCACCTCAGCTTATAACCTGTATCTTGTTCAAACAGGAACGTGACACAAGACCCTTTCTTGTACAAAAGCTAATAAATATCATTGGAAAGCCGAAAAAAATTATCTCATCATCACCTACATTGCTTGTAAAATTATTTTCATGATATCATTTTTTTAGAAAATAGATCAAAAACTACTTCCAATCAATGTCCTAACCGAAATAAGGGAATGCAAAACCATTACTATCTTTTACAAATAAGAGATCTAATAACATAAAACATTAAGAAAATTGATACTTACGAGCTTTATAATGCAAAGTTTCTTCATGTTCTAAAAAAATGGTCAAAAGTGTGGTTGGAGTCTCCCCATGGACAAAAGAAATTAAAATGGGTTCGGTAGTATGGAAAGGTGGGCAGTTGGCTAAGTTGTGTGAAATTTTGGTGAAAATAATAGGGGCAAAATGGTAACTTCATGCAAGGGTGTTAAGGGGAGAAAAATATTATTTTTTGAGCTAAAAGAATTGAAAAATGGGGTGAATTTTTAGCCCCGCTTTTTCTCTTGATTGAAGCTAAATTCACCCCAATAGTGGCTCTGTTCACCCCATATTTTTATTTCAAATTTACCCTTGCATAAAATGACTAAACTACCCTTCATTAAACATCAATACCCTCATTCACCCCACCCTACCCCACTAGTCCAGTCCCACCATCCCTTTGTCATCTCTGGCGAGCTTTCGACAACCATTCTGGCGAGATTCTATCTAGTTTTTTTGCAAGGTTTGCATTCTAAGTGAGCTTTTAAGTTTGTAGTGGCGAAAAGATAAACCAACCTAATGGCATTTTCATTCATTTTTGTCGTAGATATTAAGGCACTCATTTGGATCGAGATTTAGCTAATTTTTGGAAGAAATGACACAAGAAACGGATTTAAAAGCACTATAGGCATCAATAGGGTATTTTTCTATGCCATTTTGAATTAAAAATCGTGTTTTTGAGGATATATTTCGAACTTTGTCTCGGCCTTGCGTGGCCAAGACTGTACTTGTGGCATTCAATTTTGTTTGTTTCATTAACTAATTAACATCTATTTGGATAATTTTAGGTCAAAGAAGAATGCATTGACATTATTATCGATCATACAGAGCAATTTACCCTGGCTGGACCATTTTAATACACGGGAGGAAATGATCTCGTGGGCACGAAATAAGAAAAAGATGAATGGGTTGTGACTGCAAAGAACTCATATGCCGGTGGAAAAGGTGGACGAGCAAGAGTAAATCTTGCTTGTAAAAGATATGGGTTGTACAAGAAAGGAGTAAAATGATAATGTGTTGATAGCGAGAAGAAAGTAAAAGGAAGATCCAAGATAGGGACTAAGAAGTGTGATTGTCCCTTTTTGTTGAATGGAAAGAATCCAAGTAACGAAATATGGATGTTAACAATAGCATGTGGCACCCACCATCACCCGTCAGCAAAATACCCTGAAGGCCACTTATATGCAGGTAGGTTGGACAGTGATAAGATTGATGTGATGTTGCAAATGACAAAGGGCAAAGCACGACCAAAAGAGATACTGATGACGTTAAAGGAAAGAAATGCGACGAATTCATCCACCTTGAAGACTATCTACAATGCAAGACAAAAGGAACGATTAATTAAAGCTAAGGGTAGGACACAAATGGAACAACTGTTACACTTGTTGGATGAAGCACAATACAACGAGTGACGTAGGTTTGAAAGTGAAAGTAATGTAGTAAAAAACATATATTGGGCTCATCTTCGTTCAGTTGAGTTGCTTAGAACTTTTTTCTGAAGTGTTGTTAATTGATTGTACCTATAAGATAAATAAGTACAAATATCCAGTTGTACAAATTGTTGGGGTGACATCTATAGGGATGACATTTGCAGTTGCATTTGAGTACATGTCAGTTGAAAAAGAGGACAATTTTACTTGGTGTCTGGAGAGATTAAAAGAGTTGATTCATAGATTTCCTAGGCCAAATGTAATTATTATTAATAGAGATTTGACCCTTATGAATGTAGTTGCCTGTGTATTTCCCAATTGCACTAATTTGTTGTGTACATGACACATCAACAAGAATGTATTAGCTAACACCAAATAAATGTTTCAAAAGGATGATGATTCAAAGAATTTCTTTGGAAGTGGAATGTCTTGGTGAACAGTTTCATAGAGGTTGAGTACAATGAAAAGCTTTGAGTTATGGTGACCGAGTATAGTGCATTTGATAATGTACTTATATATTTGAGATTTACTTGGTTAAACCAATTTAAAGAGAGGTTTGTTACATGTTAAACTGATAAGATGATGCACTTTGGGAACACAACAACAAATAGGGCAAAGAGTGCACATGCAAAACTAAAGAGGTACCCCGGGTCTTCTTAAAGAAATTTTTGTGACATCATGAGGTAAAATTAATGCAATGCTTGAGCTACAACACACAAAGATTAAAACATTATTTGAAAAGAGTTTGAGTATCTTTGTACATCAATACCAAGTTCCTATTTTCATATTGTTGTATGGTTTCATCTCTAGGGTTGCACTGGAAAAGATTTGAATTGAGTTGCAACGTGTATACAATGTCAGTGTTGACCGAGTTGCTTGTGGTTGTGTGTTACGTACAACACATGAGCTTCCTTGTGCTCATAAGCTTGCTACGTATCAAGTCACCCATTTGCCAATCCCATTAGATGAATTTAATGTTTATTGGCAAAGACTTAGCCTTGATGACCCCATAAGACCATGAGACTTCAATTACAGAGCGTTGTTAGAGAAAGTAGCAGATAAGATAGAGAGAACTGATGAAAATGAGACAAAAAAGATTGTGCCATAAATATTAGAGATTGTATCTCCATCTATGTCATCTATTCTTCATCCTCTAGAGAAGATCAAAACAAAAGGAAGGTTGAAGAAGGTGGAAATATCTACAAAGCGGGAACCCTCCCATTTTGAGCATGTTCTATCTATTAGCTCGAGCTTCTCATCCAATTTTTTAGTGAAAAAGAAAATTTTGAAGCAAAAGATTCATAGGACTTAGTCAACGATGACATCGACTTATCTTGAGACATTTCATGTTGGGTGGCATGATCGCATTCTTCATGTGGTTGATGTCAAGTTTGATGATAATTGTGGGTATCATGTCATTGCAACAGGCCTCGATCTTGGGGAAGATGGTTGGCAACAAGTGAAGATTGATATGATATGCGAGCTTAATAGTTTTAAAACCCAATATGCCAATTTTCTTGGTCCTACCCGGATGCAG
Organism: Tinospora cordifolia; assembly: GCA_030144865.1. NCBI lineage: Eukaryota > Viridiplantae > Streptophyta > Magnoliopsida > Ranunculales > Menispermaceae > Tinospora > Tinospora cordifolia. The sequence goes on from JAJIYU010012673.1 coordinate 10,563, forward strand.
CAAATAAAAGAGTCATTAAACTGTGACCAATCATTGACACCACTAGATAAATGGATGACACTACCAGACATGGGTTTATTAGTGGTAACTACTTTTAATGGGGTATTAGTCCAATTATCGAGTGACCAATGCATGACATTCCTCCCGCTAAGAAACGAAGCATCACTTTTTCAAATGAGAAATATGATTGGGATTGGTTATGCCAACGATGACCACTTTGTTAGGGTAATCATCTTATACTTTACTTTAATTATAGTTTGGTCAATGATTATGCATAAACTAATTATTTTCATTTCATGTAGGTTTTGTTCAAGTCGAATTTACCCATTTTGCCAATTTTGAAAGAGTAGCACATAAACCGGTATCCACATGTGAAAGGTCGGGCTAGCTACTATAGAATTTTAGATGTATATGAAAAAAGAGATGTACAGATTGAAGAAATTATTAGTTTTATTACTCTGTAGTGTATTAGCTTGGTTCCATAATTGGTTAATGATTGGCAAAAAAAATAGAGATGTAAATGAATATTTTGGTGTACATATTATATAAAGGATTATTCAAGCATCAAATCTCTCAAAAAACAAAAATGGGCCTAATTTATTTTAAGTATTTTGAGGTAAACAATGTATTTTGGTGGTGAGAAATATGACATTGAGCTTTCACATGTTAATTCAATGCTTTAAATGGTTGACAAACTAAAAGAAATGTTAAACCAAAGTATAAAAACTAAGACACAGAGAAATAGGTCTCTGCTTATGGTCTCAGCCCGACAGGGCCGAGACCCATTGAGTGGGTCTTGGCCACCTAGGATCGAGACCACAGGGTTGAGACCTATGCTTCCCCTCTTGCATTTACATTGTTATTTTAAAAAGTCTTATCATTTACATTTTTTTTTCTAAATGCCTAATAAGTCTCCCCTTCCGATCAATCAGACCATTGAGAAATTGGAAGTTTGAATCCAAAAAATGCTGAAAGATGGCCAGTTCCATGCTTGATTCATCTCCATCAAAGTTTGAATCCAAGTTACACTTGCCAAGGGTTGTTATCCACCTCCAAACATTGATCTTATAAGAAGGCTTAAATAAGGATAATTGATAATTTGTTCTATCAGATTTCAAAATTTGACGAGGAGATTAGAATCCATAATTTAAAGATATACAAAGAATAGTAAAAATATTATTATTATTGTTATTCAAATACTATTCAAAGTCATTACAATGTTACAAAGTGAGCTACAAAATTAATTCATCTAATTATCACGAGAGAACCTCCGCTTCCTTGCAAAAATCCTTTGAAATGGCTACGATGATCCAACATCATCTAGCACAATGGAGCTTTAAGGTGTATTCGCTTCATCAATAGTCCTGGAATGAACTACTCCTTGAATGTTAACACCTGCAAGCACATTGCTCATAGAGTCCACACAGATGCATGCTCCATTATATGACCGTTGCTTTTCAAGCAATGATCTCCACTGTAACCCAATGACGAGTGCAATCTTAATTCGATGACACAAAAATTAAAACTATTAAAAGACAAACATAAATTCATTATTGTTTAAATGATCAACAAAAATAACAAATTTTTACTTGGTTGACATCATTATATTGTCTAAATTGTGGCTGCCATGCTCAGCCTTAGACTTTGGGTTTTCAACAATAAGATTGGATATTGATGAGAACCACTCCATGTAACCTGGTGATGAGTCCTATGGATGGCGTATCTCATCTTCTCAAACACTTACTCCCAACACATGATTTTGCCACCTCTTAAATAATTAATGAATAAACATATGCTTTACTGAATATTTACTACTGGTGATCCCTTGCTTTGCTTTTATTGGCTCAAGTGGAGTGTCAGGTATTGACTGTACATGTCCTAGCTGTCGGAGAAATCTATCGGAGTGATATGATTGTATAATTTCTAAGCAATTAATCAGCCCAATATAAAAAACCACCTCCAATACAGGTGCACCGTCTCTTGAGTTCGTATATGGATCCCATTAAACTTTAAAAAGATATAACTACTTTAAGTTGTAAACATTATAATTAAAAGATTTCAATAACATATAATACTTATCTTATGAGGATGTAACTAGTCGATTGTTTGACGCAGTGTAAACATGTAGTCATCAATAAAACCCATCTCCATCTTTTGAGTCCACATAACAATGCACGACAAATTATTGTAGTAGTGGAAATTGACACATGGACGAGTAAAGGGGAAATGGTCATATATCCAACCTTATAGAAATCACAAATTCAAACAATCATCATATATGAATGTATATAGAAATCACAAATATTTGAGGTTATATAAGGGTGACAAATATATCTCAAGTGGGGTGAGATACCCTGCAACCTAACAGAGCTTGGCTTGTGAAGCACTACCAAGTTGGTGGTACAAAAATGCAAAAACAGCTACTCCCCTCGTATACAACCCGATAGTGTCCACGTTCTTTAGTAGTTAAAGTAATGAGACATGAACTCGGGTACTGCTCGTATCAGTAAATAATGTACTGCCAAGTAGATACGAAATAAAAGCTCTAGCTATTGCTTCAACACCGTTGTATTCATTTATATTTTCTTTGGTTGTACCAAATAGATTCCTTAACCATCTTTTACTTATAGTGAACCCTTTAGCCATTCTGATCTGTTCAACGAATTCTTTTTCAGAAACACCAATGCAGTCGCACACCAACTACACAACACCATCGAACTTGATCGGTTTCACTAAAACTGATTTGCCCATCACAGGAATACAAAGAAGAATGTGAACATCGTCAAGTGTAATCGATATTTCATTGAATGAGAGGTAAAATGTGTTCGTCTTTGGATACTACCTCTTAATGAATGTTGACGTAAGCGTCCTATTAATATAACTATAGGAACATGTGATCGACGAACTCAATTTGGATCTATTGATCAACTCATGTAGGTGATTTGTTTTAGGTGACATTCAAGGTCCCAAGCCTTGATCATCGTGGTTGATATACTTCAATGAGCCTCGATGCTGCACTTACAGTTTTTTTTTCAAAAAATAGATTATTAATGATAAATAGTTGAGAGAAAAAAAATATTTGACTATAATAAGTATAAGGATAAAAATTAACCTTGTTCTTCCATACCGTTGTAGCAATATAGTGCTTAAAACTCTTAAGAACTGACAGATCAGATGAAGTACCAAAAAGGTCTAAGAGCATCTTCACCTTCTTCATGATCTTCAGGAAGATGGGCTCTATTTTCTTCAACTTCTTCTTCTTCTTGTGAATAATGTGAGAAGCTTTCACTAACTGACAGAAGATTAGATTTTGCCGCCACCATAGCTCGCCTCCGTGATGCCGTCAATGAGGGCCTTGAAGAAGATGCACTTTCTGACTGAATGCTCGGTATATTTCTTGAAACCATTGTCTTTGTTGGTGCCATTTCTATATAAAATACAACTAATCATTACTTCATTATAATATTTAAATACAAATAAATATATAAATAAAAAATTGAAAATGAAAAGCTATCATTTATGGGTCTCAGTCACTGTGGGCCAAAACACTTAGAAGAGCCTCAGACATAGTGGGCCGAGCCACTTCAAAGGGTCTCAGCCCAAAGTGGCTGAGATTCTCCATAGAGTTTCGGCGTCACAAGGCCAAGACTACATCTTCACAATGGGAGGTCCATTTCTCACAAATCATATACAAAATTGAAGCTTACATTATCTAAACTACGATAAAATAACTTTAAAACACGAAAAAACTACAAATCTTACCAGATCTACATTTCTTTTTTGAGAATTTGTTGAAGACCGCCGATGGCTAGAAATCCAGTCGTGG
>JAJIYU010012674.1:0-14387 GCA_030144865.1 Tinospora cordifolia
AACAAGATGCATCTACTCATCTTCTTCGTCTTGACTCAAATGCACAGCTTGCAGCTATAATTTCCATCCTCTTTCGTTCTCAACATTCGGCCAACCCAAAACCTCAAGTCAAAACCCCTAAATCACACATCTAGAAATCACATTCATCATCCTCATTAAAAATGCACCAGCAGATTTTTTTTTTCTTATTCATTTTCGTTCTTTATGGATTAGCAAGATAAAAAATCATTCTTTAATCTTATGAACTCACTAGTTGCAAATACGAACTGAAATCAAGACTTAGATCTTGTTCTTCAACCGATTTGTCCATCAAAAACCAGATTTTTTCTGGTTTATTCAACACACAGTTTCTTGGCTTCAATCCGACCCTAAACTAAACACATACACCTCACAAAACACAGAATTTCAACCCACATATTTCAGATCTGAAAATCAAAATTTTCCTCTCATTTCCTATGTTCTTCATTTTCATTCTTGCTAACTTACCCAACACCAAACTCACGGTCAGCAACCATTTTTTTTTTCAGATTTGAACGTTCTTCATCGTTTCGACCCATATGTAGTAGCAAGAGGATTGATTCTTATTCAATTTTCATCATCCAACCACAAAACCCCCAAATCGAAATCCTCAAATCAAAATTAAGCAACCCTCTATTTTTGTTCTTCGCGGACAATGACACAAAAAATTTTCTCGTTTTCCATTTGTGCTTCACGGTCTTCTCCTCACGTTCAAACCCTCAAAATCACGACCTGCTACTGCAATTTTTCTTCTTCATTTTGCTGTTCGCCTAACACAAACCTACAACCCGGAAATCACAGCCAAACCCCTCTTTTCGTCATCATCACAACCAACCAATGCCCAAAATTCTTTCTTGTTCTTCGCCAGGATAACAAAGCATGCTCTTTCTATTTTGTTCGTGATTCTTCTTCCTAAAATTTCCAGAATTTTTCCTTTCTTTTTTTTCCAATGGTTTGCTAAAAATTTTTAAACCCAGATTTTTTTTTCCTGTTTTTGTTTTTTTCTTGTTTTTCAAAAATAGGGCATGTTATATATATATATTCTAAGCTTTCATCTTCCTTTCATTTTTTTCTCAATTAGTCCATATTAAATTTCATTTATTGGCCTTTTTTAATCAAATAAAGTGACTTTCATTCCTTAAATAAATCTTCGGATTTTGTTTTTCAATGACTAAATGTGTGATCACTCACTGTTAAATTTTATTTCTTTAAGCAATATTAAATTCTTAATCCATTAATATTTAATTTTATTTTTTATCTATTTCCTTTTTGCAAATTGCATATTTTAACTCAAATATTATTAATTCTTAAATCCATTTATTATTATTATTATTATTATTATTATTATTATTATTATTTTATTTTAATTTATTATTATTTTAAAATTCTCATTTTTTCTATGCAATAATATTTTATTTTATGTTTACTCGCAATGTGTAGGCGCTCATAAAATTTCGGGGTGTTATAATCTACCCCCTTAAATAAAATTTCGTCCTCATAATCTAGCTCATTTCGTTTCTGTTGTGCTACTCTAATCCTACTTATAAGACACTTCTATCTTCAACCAGACCCTATTCATCAGATTCATTATCTTACAATGGTAAAGGATGTCAGTTTGTCGCTCCTTTCGAAGCATTCCTTGAGAATCAATTAAATTTTCGTCATTTCTTTCAGATAACTAAGTAGTTCTTTAATCCTCATTATATTCTTAGTGTACCATAATAGTCACCACCCCTCTTACTTGAGGTATCATATCTTCAATTGTCATTGGTGATTTTGGAATAATGTACGTCCTATTTTTAGTAGAAAGATTGTGAACATAGCCTTCCTTTTGAATTAATACTGAGAAGAACTACTAGTTCACAACCTTTGACGTAATTTAATACAAGAACTTTGATATCCTAACCCAAGTATTATATCTTCCTACCCACCTATACCCTTTTGTGATTACCATGCTAATGTGACTCTAGGTGCATTGTCTCTAAGTTTTCGCCTTTTGTTTTAGTTGTTTAGGGATTTATGCTTCTAAGTCAACAACATTTCGTCTGTTTCTGGGTACGAGAGTTTGGGTACATACTCAATCAACTATACTATATACATCACAAACGATCATACAACAAACAAAGCAAACAACACACGCTAGCATAATGCAATCCTAAAGCCTCCATGTATGCTTCCAGGTTCGTGTGCCCAATCCCACACTTGCCCCTCCACACAGACTTTCACCCAAAATTGCATTACACCTAAACAATGGAGCAAGTGTCTCGAAATCCATGACTACAACTGTCCCACCATTTTTTTAACTAGGCTCTTGGTTAAAAATAACGCGACAGTGCACCCACAGACGTGTTCTAAGGCTAATGCAAGCCCCACCATACTGTATTGCCCCATCCCTGTACAATACAGTGCATACAAGTTTAGCCAAAGAAATCGATCACTCACCAAACATGGTTCGTCATTCTCCGAATCCAGGATTCCTTCGTACCCCCAAATCCCTATTCACCCCCTCCTACGTAGAAACTAGAGTTATAGGCTCGTCCCAAACTCGAGCCCTAACAAAAAAAGTGTGCGTTGAAACATGTTATTAGTCTCTAGCCTGTCTTAAAAGCTTTTAATTTATTTATGATCCACTGTACTTTTTAGGCAATGCTTGGTCTCTACCTAGACCTAGGGTCTCATTATTTCACTTGGCTAATATATCCTTCAATAGGATTGTCAAGTTTGACTTCATAAAACTTCTATGGGACACCACTGTCTCAAGTTCTGGACCTTTCCCAAGTAGTGCTCAACTTGCAGGGCCAATTACTAGTACTTACGCCACCCCGGGCCTTTTCCAAGTAATGCTCAACCTGCAGGGCCAACTATCAGTACTTAGGCCACGCCTGCGACTATGAACTTAAGCACGTGGGCATCACCCTAGTCTTTTCCTAGAATTCTAGCCACTTAGTTGACACCTAACCATTCTTAAGCAATTATTTCTCATGATACCATCCATTTCAAGTATTGTCATCTTAGACGCTTCCAGAATAATAATGAAACCGTCTAGGACCTTCAATCAACAGAAAGATCAACGCTCTGGTACATACTTCCAAAGAAGAAGATCTAACTAGATCAACCCTTCATGTATCTTTATCTTGAAAAAGTCAACTATCAGGGATCACTACCTCTATTCAGGTCATATCAATAACAGTACTCAAACGGGTTGGCATCACTTACTCTCCTCTAGACTTCTACCCATTGTAATACTTTTTCAAAATCATATTCAGAGAAATTCATTTTTTGGTTGAAATTTAAATTCGACGAAATCCATTTTAGTGAAAATCAAATTCGATGAAATGTCTATTTTAGTATAAATCAAATCCAATGAAAATCAAGTCTAACCCAGAGTATCGTAATACTGGGCTCTGACACCATATTTGTAACACCCCGACTCTCAATCAGGCCTCCTGTCACGTTTTACCTCATGTGTGAATCATCGCCTCTCAATCGGGCCTCCTGTCATGTTTTACCTCACGTGTGGATCATTGTTCATTGAGAATCGAGATGCTACTTAAAATCCTCTGTCAAATCTTTTTATTTAAAGTAAAGTTCACAACTTATTTCCAATGAAATATCTGAAATTATGTTTCGGGTAAAATAAAAGATTAACATAATGTCACACTAGTTTCATCGGATTTTTTCACAATTAAATAAAACATACTAAAATCAAATTTAAAAAAAATCATAAATTACAAATTAAGCAGTGGTGTCACTTCAAAAACCTATATTAAAAGCAATATTTGTTAAACATATAATATTGTTCAAGGATATAATCAACTGAAATTAAAAATCAAAACAAACAATTGTAAAATAGTGAAACTAAATTCAAATGAAAATTATACATGAGATTCTATTACAATTAATTAAATAAAATACGACCTCTAAAGTCACCCATTTCGGACGACCTCACCATGAGGTGTCTAATAGAAAGTGCGAGTCTTCTGACGTAGACTACTGTATATTATGTCCAGGTGTTCCTCAAAAATAAAATGGGAGTAAGTTCAAAAGTCTAATGGATCATTCCTACACATCATAAGCATTATACAGACCCAATCCAAAATATTACAAACACTTTCAAACATTAGGCGTTTCAAACATTCATTTAGTTTTGGTCGAAGTCTGAGACTGGAAGAGGGTTGAGATGTCTCTCGGTATTCCTCGTGATCTAATCTAATCGTAATCATAGAAGGTTTCAATGTAACACCTCTATTTTCAATCCGACCTCCCAACTTGTGTTATGGGTCGTCGTCTGTTGAGAATCGAAATGCTACTTAAAATTTTCTTGTCAAAATCTTTTCTTCAAACATTAAATTTATGACAAATAGTTCTTAGACAAATATTTGGAAATATATTTTGTATAAAACAAAATTCAGAATAACCTTTCTTTATACATTCACCAGATTTCCATAGTTAATTAAAACAAACTTAACTCGGATATAAAAATCATAAATCACGCAGCAGAATCAATTTTAAAACTTTTATTAAAATAGAAAATATTAAACATATAATATTGTTCAATAATCTGAGCCATTGAATTTAAAACCAAAATAATTACATAAAAATCAGTTCAGTATGAATAAACAAAATACGACCTCCAAGGTCTCCTACCCCGAATAATCTCCCCACAAGATTATCAATCAACAGTGAGAGTCTTCTAACGTAGACTGTTGTGCACTACGTCCACATGTTCTTGAAAAATAAAATGGGAATGCGCTCGAAAGCCGTGTGGATCATTCTTGCATCACACGCATTATACAGACCCAATCTAAAACATTACAAACACTTTCAAACATTAGGTGTTCAAACATTCATTTAATTTTGGTCGAAGTCTAAGATAGGAAGAGGGTTAGGATACTTCTCGGTATTCCCTATGATCTGAATCAAAAACACATCTCAGGTAATGCCTAAGGTCGGTTACTTGTTAGAGTCACAATCCGAGGGAGTGTAAATGTTAGCACGGAGTACCATCTCTCAAGGACTTCTAGCTATCCTAGACAACTCAGGGTTGAGAAAACCTATGATCTGCCTTGTAGCTCGTCGATCTCAAACAGTGGCATATAAGAGATACCACATCAATCCGCTTCAGGCTCATCGATCACGCCGGTACATAGATTCTTAATAATCAATCGTCTTATTTAAGTTTTACAGTCAAATTTAATAACACTAAGCATCACACAATACAATAGAAAATTGGTCACATTATGCTTGAATATCAGGATGATAAAGTGCATGAGAAAATTATGAAATCTAAATGCGTGATTTCCTATTGATTTGTGCCATAAATAAATAAATCTAAATGCATGATTTTCTATTCAAGCATGTCATGAATTAATTATGTATTAATTGAAATAATTCATCATACTACCATCCACGCACACCCAGCAATTTCAATCAATTTCATAATAAAATTCTAATAAACTTAGAACTATTCAAACGTATGTTTCGAATTTTGAATCTACATAATACATATGAGCAAGGAAATCATGCCCACCTGATTCCGCAGATCTTTCGGGCGACCTTGCTTTCTTTTGAGATGCTCGATACTCTAAATTGTACAAATCTGAAATTTAACAGTAATAAAATTATTCTCAAGTTTGAATGATTTCTAAAATAATTGTGAAAGTTAAGTATAAATTTCAACTAAATCTATTCGGGTCAAAATAAGGTTTCTAATGTTGAAACAAAAATCATTCTTATTTATTTCTAGATTTTCAGTGTTTATTAAAATTATGTTCAAAATTACTTGTATGCTTATATTTTAGAAAAATGATATTTTTACTAATTTACACTTTTAATCTTATTCAAAATATTATTATGCTTAAATAGTTTCTAATATTAAATTTATTTAATTTAATCCTGTTGAAAAACTATATTTTTTCCAAGCTTAAATAGTTTTTAAATAAAATAAATTTAATATTAGATTATTTGCTAATTATTAATCTCATTCAATAATTAATAAATAATCTAATATTAAATTTATTTAATTTAAAATCTAAAATATACCTTGCGTCGTCTTCTTCATGTGAACACGACGGTAGCGTACCAACAGTGTATCATGGTGAACAATCCACCCATGCCAAAATTTTTGCATTACCAATACACGCACAAATCACATTCAGTAGTTAAATTTCCTCTTTCTTTATTCTTCTTTCTTGCTGTTCATCGCGGATTAAACACACCAAAACTGGAGTTCTTTCTTTCTTTCTTTCCTCCTCGTCCTACCAACGCAGTAGCAGCAATGCTGCTCATTCATTTTTGTTCTCTGCCCCAAACCCAACAACAATTCTTCTTCTTCATTTTCACAGACCAACATACAAGAAAAATTAAGATCAAACATAACCAAGTAAGTTTCCAACAACTTCAGAAAAACCCCAAATTATTTTATGTCTTCATTGTTCTTCATGATCAACGACCATCAACGAAACCCAAACCCTAATCACAAGAGCTAAAAACACCACAACCAGAAATCAGTTTGCATCCTAAATTCGAAAATGCCCAAATCTGAAAACATAATCAAAAACCTCCAATCCAAAATCTCAATTCTTTGTTCGTCCCAAATCAGAATTCCCCAATTCAAATCCCAACTTCAAAGCCCCATTTCCAACATCATCAAATGAAAGTCCAACAAGGCCTCCATTTTTTGTTGAATGCACGATTTAAACCCAAAATCAAATGTTTGAACCAAGATTTAAAGTTGGTTTCCTCTGTTTTATGATTCACAACCCAAATTTTTTTTTCCAACAACCAAAAACAAGAAAATGAATCAAAAATTTGTTGCCTGCCTCTTCTATGGTGCTGGACGTACAATCCAAATCCACCCAAAACCAGATTTTTTTAGCCCCCTTTTGCATTCATTTTTTAGTTGGCAGCAGTACCTTTCTTCTAGGTTTCACGCTCAAACCATCCCCCAAAATTAACACCTGAAATTTTTTTTTCTCTTTCCATGGTCCAGCGTCCAACTGCACTTCACGGTCCACATCACAGCAACCAGCTTCATCATCTACTTTATTCATGTTCATCTTCTTCATCAAAACAAGAACACATCAGCTGGATTTCATGCCCTAGAACGCCAAATCACCAAACCAGCGGCTACCCCTGTTCTTCCTTCCTCTTCTTTATGTTTGATCGTCACCTTCAAGACTAAATCAAAACCCTAGCTTGTGTTTGACTAAATCAAAACCCTAGCTTGTGTTTTCAACTATTTGCCCCAAATCATAACCAACAACAACAAGACGTTATGAATGAAGCCCCCATAATCACAAACGAAATCCAGATTCTTCTTGCTCTGTTCTTCATTTTTTTTCTTCTTCCATCGGTCCACACCACATCATCAAAACCCCAATTGTCTTTGCTTCTTTAATCATCTTCTTCTTCTTCATTTTGGCCAACCCCCAAATCAAAAGCCCCAATTTCTTTACTCCAAATTGAGATGAACCCCCCTCCCTTTTCTGTTTTTTTTTTCGTCCAAATCGCGAAGAACTTCTTCAAAGTTCTAGATTTCTATTTTTCTTTAATTATCATTTTTTACAAAATAAATATTTTATTTTATATTTATCCGTGACGTAGCACGCTTGCAAAGTTCTAGAGTGGTACAATCTATTCCCCTTAAATGAAATTTCATCCTCGAAATTTGAGTAAATTTAACTAGTGTTTTCAATCGACCTATATTTCCCACTAGCCCATTAAGTTTTCGTTGCGTTACTCTGATTTTTTTCTTATAAGACACTTCCATCTTCAGCCAGATCCTATTTATCAGATTCATCGTCTTGCATTGATAAAGAATGTCAATTTGTTCTTCTTTTGAAAGCATTTCCTACGAATCAATTAAATTTGCTTCAAGTGTTTCACACAACTGGGTAGTTCCATAATTCTCATTAGATTCTTAGTGTTCCATAATGTATGTCCTATTTTCAGTAGAAACATTGTGAATGTAACCTTCTTTTTAAATTAATGTTAAGAAGAACTACAAGTTCACTACTCTGGCATGATTCAGTATAAGAACTGTGATGTCCTAACCCAAGTATTATACGTGACATCCATGACATTTTTATAAAAGAATTATGGAAACTTACCAATAATTTGTTGTATGTTCTTACCTAGGATGGATTTCTGCTATTTAGGCATTTTCATTTTCCTTCAGAATGTAGTCTAGCAGTTTGTGTGAGGAGTTAAATGTAGCTTTTTGAGTTAGGGTTTTGACACAGATAGTTCAAGTAGGTTCTTATATACTCATCATATTCTATCATCTGTGTTCTCGCTTCAATCTCCCCCAACCGGATTGGATCGCAGCTTCAAAAATTTGATCAACAACTCTTGTGGCTCTCTATCACAACTGACTAGCCCAGTTAGTATTACTTTGCTAGGAAATCCAATCTCTTGATGAGCTTGTGGTAGACATGAAATTTACGATTTTATCAGTACTAGCAACTGAGCGTCACTATTAGCTATAGGGTTTTCACCACTTGGCCACAATTTTGATAATATCCCTCTCTCTAAGATCTCAGCTATCATTCCTACAATTTCCACTGCCTTTACTTATGCTCCTGGGGCAGAATCAATATCACTTCTCTCTTCTAGCTTGTTTCGAATCTCATCTCGACCCATTATCCTCTCAACACTATCCATAAGTCAAATATGTGGTTTTATACCCAATTGCTTTTTTTCATGAATAAACATGATTTCCCTTTATTAGATAATGCCTAACTGTTCTTATGTAAAATCCAAATCTTAACAATTTCCCATCTTCCTCAGTATTTGAATATTGTGATTTCTAACAATCACCACTTTTTCTAACCCACCTATACCCTTTTGCGTTTCTCATGCTATGGTGATTCTAGGTGCATTGTCTCTAAGTTTTCTCTTTGTTTCAGTGGTCTAGGGATTGTAGACAACATTTTTTCTGTTTCCGAGTATAGGATTTTGGGTACATACTCAAATAATTATATACAACATATATCACAAACAATCATCCAACAACCAAATAAATAATACACGCTAGCATAATGCAAACCCAAGCTTTCATCTATGCTTCCAGGTCCATGTGCCCCATCCCACACTCGCCCTTCCACACCAACTTCCACCCATAATTACATTACACCTAAACAATGGCGCAAGTGTCTTGATATCCCTGATTGCAGATGTCCCACCATTTTTAACAGGGCCCTTGGTTAAAAATAGTGCGACAGTGCACTCACAGACGTGTTATAAGGTTGACGTAAGACCCACCATACTATGCCGCCCCATCCCAGTACAATATAGTGCGTACAAGTTCAACCAAAGAAATCGATCACCCACCAAGCATGGTTCGTCATTCTCGGAGTCCAATATTCCTCCGTACCCCTAAATCTCTATGCACCCCATCCTACATGGAGACCAAATATACAAGCTCGACCCAAACTCAGGTCCTAACCAAACAAATGTGCGTTCAAACACGTTATCAGTCTCTAGCCTATGTCCTAAAAGCTTTTAATTTATTTGTGATCCACTGTACTCCCAAGACAACACTCGATCTCTACTTAGACCTAGGGTCTCATTATTTCACTTGGCTAGTATATCTTTCAGTAGGATTGCCAAGTTTGATTATCTAAACTTCTATATGAAACCACCGTCTCGAGTCACACCTGCGACTGTGAACTCAAGCACGTTAGCATCACCGTAGTCTTTTCCTAGACTTCTAGCCACCTAATATTACTCTCTACTCAATTTTATACAATTAATCCTTGTGATACCATTGGCCCCAAGTCTTTGACCTTTCTTGAGTAGCGATCAACCCTCTAGGACCTTTCATCAGAACAAGGTTAACCATTAGGGACCTTCTCCGGCCGCAAAACATCACACCTTACGGGACCTTTATCCCCAGAAGAGGTCAACTATCAAGGACAACCGCTCGTACTCATATCACTCAACTTGAATAAGATAGCATCACTTACTCTCCTCTAGACTTCTATCCATTGTACTACTTTTCAAAATCATATTCAGAGAAATTCATTTTTTTCAGAGAAAATCAAATTCAATGAAATTCATTTTTTTGTGAAAATAAAACTCGGTGAAATTTTCATTCCAATAAAAATCAAATCCGATGAACTCAAATCTAGCCCAGTGTATCATAGTACTGGGCTCTGATACCATATTTATAACACCCCAATTTTCAACCAAACCTCCCAACATGTGTTATCGGTTGTTGTCCGTTGAGAATCGAAATGCTACTTAAAATTTTCCTATTAAAATCTTTTCTTCAAACATTAAATTTATGACAAATAGTGCTCAAACAAATATTTGGAAATATATTTTGTATAAAACAAAAATCATAATAACCTTTCCTTATACATTCACCGAATTTCCACAGTTAATTAAGAAAAACTCAAATCAGAGATAAAAATCATAAATCAAGTAGCGGAATCAACTTAAAAACTTTTATTAAAATAGAAAATGTTAAACATATAATATTGTTCAATAATCTGATCGATTGAATTTAAAACCAAAATAATTGCATGAAAGTCAGTTCAGTAGCAATAAACAAAACACGACCTCCAAAGTCTCCTACCCCGAATATTCTCCCCACGAGATGATCAATCAATGGTGAGAGTCTTCTAACGTAGACTATTGTGCATTACGTCCACATGTTCCTAAAAATAAAATGGAAATGAGCCCAAAAGCCCATTGGATTATCTTACACATCACACGTATTATACAGACCCAATCCAAAACATTCCAAATACTTTTAAACATTAGGCGTTCAAACATTCATTTAATTTTGGTCGAAGTTTAAGACCGGAAGAGGGTTGAGATACCTCTCGGTATTCCCTATAATCTAAAACAGAAACACATCTTAGGTAATGCCTAAGGTCAGTTACCTATTAGAGTCACAATCCGAGGGAGTGTACTTGCTGGCACGGAGTACCATCTCTCAAGGACTTCTAGCTATCCTAGACAGCTCAAGGTCGAGAATACCTACGATCTGCCTTGTAGCTCGTCGTTCTCAAACAGTGGCATATAGGAGATACCACCTCGATCCGCTTCAGGCTCATCGATCACGCCGGTACGTAGATTCTTAATAATCCTTCATCTTATTTTAGTTTTACAGTCAAATTTAATAACACTATGCATCACGCAATACAATAGAAAATTGGTCACATTATGCTTCCAAATTAGGATGATAAAGTGCATGAGAAAATTATGAAATCTAAATGTGTGATTTCCTATTCATGCGTTCCATAAATAAATAAATCTAAATGCATGATTTTCTATTCAAACATGTCATGCATTAATTATGTATTAATTGAAATAATTCATCACACTACCATCCAAATACACCCAGCAATTTCAATCAATTTCATAATAAAATTCTAGTAGCTTAGAACTATTCAAATGTATGTTTCGAATTTTAAATCTACATAATACATATGAGCAAGGAAATCATGCCCACCTGATTTCGCAGATCTTCCGGGCGACCTTGCTTTCTTTTGAGATGCTTGATACTCTAAAATGTACAAATCTGAAATTTAACACTAATAAAATTATTCTTAAGTTTGAATGATTTCTAAAATAATTGTGAAATATAAATATAAATTTCAACTAAATCTATTCGGGTCAAAATAAGGTTTCTAATGTTGAAATAAAAATCATTCTTATTTATTTCCAGATTTTCAGTGTTTATTAAAATTATGTTCAAAATTACTTGTTTGCTTATATTTTGGAAAAATGATATTTTTACTAATTTAAACTTTTAATCGTATTCCAAATATTATTAAGCTTAAATAGTTTCTAAATTAATTATGAAGTCCAGATATCAGTTTCAACTAATTTAGGATTATTCCTAAATTCTAGAATTTTTTTTATATATTCTAATTAAAATAATTTCTAAGTCTTCTAAATTTTTCCTTAATGTGAATTTAAAACTTTAGTAATTTACTTCTAAGCTTTTACATAAAACTAGATTTCTAATAACTGAATCTTCACAAATTTAAATAATTTATTAATATCATAATTAATTTAGTTACGAACAAAATAAGACTTTTAAATGTTACACATTTAGTTTCAGGGCCTAAAATTTTATTCTTTTCTTATAAAAGATTTTAAACTCTTAAAGTTTATTTTTCACGTTTTCAACTAATTTGAATTTTTTTTTCCAATCCTATTTTATAAGATTAATTAATTTAATTTTTTATTAAATTAATTAATCCTCATGTTCAATAATTAACAAATAATCTAATATTAAATTTATTTAATTTAAAATCTAAAATATACCTCGCGCCGTCTTCTTCACGCAAACACGACGATAGCGTACCAACAGTGTATCACAGTCAACAATCTACCCATGCCCAAATTTTTGCATCACCAATACACGCACAAATCACATTCAGTAGTTAAATTTCCTCTTTCTTTATTCTTTGTTTTTGTTGTTCATCACAGATTAAACACACCAAAATTGGAGTTCTTTCTTTCTTTCTTTCCTCCTCGTCCTACCATCGCAGTAGCAGCAATGCTACTCATTCATTTTCGTTCTCTGCCCCAAACCCAACAGCAATTCTTCTTCTTCATTTTCACGGACTAGCACAAAAGAAACATTAAGATGAAACATAACCAAATAAGTTTCCAACAACTTTAGAAAAACCCCAAATTATTTCATGTCTTCATAGTTGCACGCTCAAACCATCCCCCAAAATTAACAATTTTTCTCTTTCCATGGTCCAACGTCCAACTGCACTTCATGGTCTACATCACAACAACCAGCTTCATCATCTACTTTATTCATATTCGTCTTCTTCATCAAAACAAGAACACATTAGCTGGATTTCATGACCTAGAACGCCAAATCACCAAACCAATAGCCACCCCTATTCTTCCTTCCTCTTCTTTACGTTTGATCATCACCTTCAAGACCAAATCAAAACCCCAGCTTGTGTTTTCAACGATTTGCCCCAAATCACAACCAGCAATAGCAAGACGTTATAAATGAAGCCCCCACAATCACAAATGAAATCTACATTCTTCTTGCTCTGTTCTTCATTTTTTTCTTCTTCCATCGATCCCCTCCACATCATCAAAACCCCAATTGTCTTTGCTTCTTTAATCATCATCTTTTTCTTCATTTTGGCCAACCCCCAAATCAAAAGCCCCAATTTCTTTGCTCCAAATCGCAAATCAAAATGAAACCCCCTTTTTCTATGTTTGTTTTTATCCAAACTGTGAAGAACTTCTTCACAGTTCTAGTTTTTTTTTTTAATTCTCATTTTCTACAAAAATAAGTATTTTATTTTATATTTACCCACGACGCAGCGCACTCGCAAAGTTCCAGGGTGTTTGACTCAAGTACCATCTAAAATCAGTCATATCTCAGTATCACAGTCATATCTCGTACCATCTCCCAAAGACTTCAAGCTGTCGCAGGCAGCTCCAGGTGGGGAATACCTACGATCTGCCTTGTAGCTCGACGATCACAAGTGGTGGCGTATAGAAGATACTACCTCGATCCGCTTTAGGCTCGTCGATCGCACCGGTACGTGGATTCTTAATAACCATCGTCTTATTTTAGTTTCACAACCAAGTTCAATCATGCAAAACATTGCACAACACAATATACAATTAAATGAATTATGCATGCGATTAAAAATAACAGTTTACATGAGTAAACAATGAAATCTAAATGCATATTTTCCTAAATGCAATTTTTCCTATTTATGCATGCAATGAGTAATCAAACATCTATCATACATCATTCAAACACACCAAACAATTTCAATGAATTCCAAAATAAAGTTCTAGTAATCTAGAACTATTTAAACAAATGCTTTGAATTTTAAATTCATATAATACGTATGAGCAAGCAAATCACGCCCACCTAATTTCGCAAATCTTCATGGCCCTCTTACTTTTTTTCGAGATACTCGATGCTCTAAATTTTAAAATCTATAATTTAATACTTAATAAAATTATTATCAAGCTTAAATGATTTCTAAAATAATTATGAAGTTTAGATATTAATTTCAACTAGTTTTATTCGGGTCAACGTAAGGTTTCTATGGCTGAAATAAAATTCATTCTTATTTATTTATAGATTTTCAGTGTTTATTAAAATTATGTTCAAAAATACTTTTATGCTTACACTATAGAAAAATAGTAAATCTTTTAACTTATACTTTTAATTTAAAACTAAAACTCTCATAATTACATTTCAAGCTTTTACGATTCATTTACTTCTAAATAGATTTATTTAGATTATAGCTAATAAAAACACTAACTTAAATTTGGGCTCAAAAATAATTTATTTATGTTCTATAAATTTCATTCCATTTAAAATGAACTTTCATATCTAAATTTGAACTAAGTTC
>JAJIYU010012675.1:0-14391 GCA_030144865.1 Tinospora cordifolia
AAATTAAGATTAATGAATCCACGTACCGGCACGGTGACCGGCCTTAGGGTGTCATCGTGGGTGTCCCTACCCGAGCTGACTGCGACAGCTGATAGTGTCTTCGGACGAAGATTCACTGCGGACTTCCATCCTTAGATTGTGGTCCCGAAGGTAACCGGCCCTCGGGCGTTACCCCGGATTCGCTCCCGGACCACACAGGGGATACCAAGGGTTGTAGACTCTTTCGGTCTTAGATGATAACAAAACAATAAATTGCGTGAATCGCCTAATGTAATGAAAGTGATTGGCATGTTTTGTATTCTGGTTTGTATAATGCTAGCGATGTGTAGGGATGATCAACTAGGCTCTCGAGCTCACCCATTTTCTATCACAGGTGATAATTGACACTGCAGAAGTAGGCCAGCACACGGACTGTTTTTGGGTAGTGACCTCGCTGGGAGGCTGTTACAGTTTTTGTTCAGTTTTATTTGAGTTTATCTTGGCGTTATTTTGATGTAGATAATGTTTTAGAGTTTATGGTGAATTGGGCATGTGCCCTTCTTTCATTTTGAACTATTTTACTTGTAAATTATATATTTTGGAACTTAGGCCCCTTGGGCAATGTTTTATTTTCATTTCATGTTTTAAAAATGGAATTGAAATGTTATTCCGCTGCAAAGTGCTTTATTTGGCCAAATATGAATTCACTTTGGATTTATGAACGAATTGGATTCCGCTGTATATATTTTAAATGAATTTCGTGTCTACTGAAAGAAATCATCGTTTTGATGGCCGTTGCATATTTTAATTTTTCACATCTTAGCCTATTTAGTAGAAAGATATGAAGCTAAGACTGAGAAAGAAAGAAACCGAACCACGTGGCCTCCGGCTCTCGGCGAATGAACGAACGAACGAACGGGCGCGCGCCGTCTCCGCATGCGGCCCGAGCGAAGGACCGTCACAACGGACACAGAGACGGCCGACCAGGAGCCGGGGTGTCACATCTTTAGTCTTAGGTAGATTGAAAATCTGAAAATTGAGGAAATGAGGAGTGGAAACCAAAACACAAGTGGAGAGAATCTCCCATAGACTCTTGGAATAATTAATTCTATCTTGAACACTGCTTAGGAATGACTTTAGGAGAAAAATGATGTAGGTCATCATTGTTTGAGTTTTAGCCTAAACGCTGGTCCCAATACTTAATAGTCCTTTGTAGCCAATTTTAAGCATTAAAGCCTATTTTCTTGTCACGAACCTAAAAAATATATGAACACGTTATCCTCGACGTATAACTCAATTGAAACTATTTTGTGCACTCATGATTATAATAATGCTTACTTTGATGATGTGAAAGAAGGAAGGGATGCAATCATTGATATACATATGTTTGTTGTTTTGTGTTTTTTAAAAAGAAAAAAGAAAAGAAGAAATATATATATATACTTATAATACTTTGGTATTATTAATGAAAATTGAGCTTCCTACTTCCATATGAGTGTATATAATCCAAATGAAATATATGTAAACACTTAAGTTTGGGGGAGATATGAAAACAAGGTTGCGGGATTGAACAGAGAAGAAAAACAAAGGAGTGTATAGAACGGATCAAGCATATGAAAAGAAAATCAAACAAAGATGGTTGTTAGTATACCTTGAGCTAGGCCACGTTACAACCTAGAGAAAAAACCATTAATCTCAACTAAATTTTGACTTGAGTAGAGGATAGAGAGAAATGAGCATTGAAAAGTTTTGTGTAGTTAGGTATTAGGAGAAGATTTTTATGAGTGGGATGGTGACTATAAATCACCGAATCAATATAGGAGGGCTGAGATACCAACAGACAAGAGGATGATATTGAGGAATAATGGAGGGTTGATTGAAAATCTAGACAAGAAGAATGATCCTAGGGACGTGTCAATGAACCACAAATTGTAGGAAAGGAAAATGGAGGGCACAATGATAAGTGAAATGAATTTAACTCTATATGGTATGGTGTTTAAGTTCTAAAGTTGAGTTCTTGTTCAGGGACGAACAATAGTTTAAGTTTGGGGCTACTTGTTGTTGCATTGCTGTAATACCCCAGAATTTTGTCAAATAATTAAAAATAAATAAGTTAATAAAATTGAATGAAATAAGTTAAGTGAATTAACTTTGAAGATTTTAAGAAATTTTTGGGTACAAGTTATGAGTTGGCAAATGAAAAATAATATGTTACGGAGATATAATAACATAAGAATTTTAGTACCAAAATCGTATATATTTCGATATAGAAAAGTTATCCAAAAATGAAAAATAATATGAAATATATGAAATATTGAGGTATAGAAATATATAAGAGAAATAGAAATAAGAAACCTTACTAAAAAGCTTATTATATACTAATTTCAAAAAATTGGTTAATTCACATAGTTACACAAGATATAAAAAGTTGGCAAGAAAAATAGCAATAAGCATAAAATAAAATAAGCAAATAAAGCCTTAATTTGATATTTAAATAAAAATGTCAAATAAGTAGAGTTAATTATAAAAAAAATTACATTTAATTAGATCTCTAAAATAAATAAAAATAAATAAAAAATTTAAGGAATTACTTTCATTTCTTAAAAATAAGAAAATATTTAAATAAAAATGTCAAATAAGTAGAGTTAATTATAAAAAAAAATTACATTTAAGTAGAATTCTAAAAAATAAAAAATAATTTAAGGAATTACTTTCATTTCTTAAACAAAGAAAATAGAAATAGAAATAGAAATATATATATATATATATACATGCTACAGCAATGGACATAACTGAAAAATTACAATGGCACAAAATGTAAATATGCATTGTAAAGAGGGGCTAATATGGTATGAAATTTGAGGCATGGCCTAATATATAAGTTGTGTGGATCGCAGGGGTGGTTTTGAAGCTATTTTGAATTACTAAAACGAATTATACTATGCTTATACCAAGCTTATATCAAATGACAATATATATTAGAAATAATGGTTAAGCATTATTTCTAATTTTGCAAAACTAGTCAATTTATTTAATAAATTAGAATTATATTTTAGTTTATCAAATATTAGCAAGATATCTAATTAGGTATCAATTAGTAAATTTATATTAGTGAAATATTTAATACAAAATCTAGGCATAATTTTAAATTGTAGCCTAATTGAAAAAAATAAAATAAAAATAAGTGTAAAAATATAAGATGAAAATAAGAAATCTTATTCAAGGTTTATTAAATTTATTAAAGAAAAATTAGTAAGATTATTTAGTACATTAAATAATCAGTAAATTTATTTAATAAATTAAACTATATTATTGAATGCAAGAAAATTAGTAAGTTTATTTAATACATCAAATAATCAGTAAGTGTAATTCATATATTAAAGTATATTATATGAAAACTTAGGCATAATTTATTGTGTAGCTTAATTGAAATATATATATTATTAAAGAAAATAGAAATGAAAATTTTACTAGTCAAATTATTTAATAAACCTTGATTAGCAAGTTATATATATATATATATATATATATATATATATATATGGGTTACAAAAGTAAAAGTGAAAAATATTATTAATTAGTTATTTAAGTAAATTATTTAATCAGCTAGTTGATTTAGATTTAATACATCACACAAAAAAATGAAAACAAAATATATAGAATTTACAATTTAATTGTACAATTGAAATCGAATAGAATTATAAATTAGAGATTGAAAAAGTTTTAAAAAACTCAGATAATATAAATAATAAAAAATTCAGATACTAAACATAAAGGAAATCTCAAAATAAAAATTACAGAAGTATTAGCAGGTTTATATTATGTAGATATAGGTTGAAAAAAATTAGCAATATATGGATTGCAAAAATTAGCAATTTCTTTTTTCAAATGTGATCTAGGATTTTGGCTTTACTAATTTGTGTGAACAGAAGAGTAAATTAGAAGAATTTCCTTGTCGGCTTACCATTGTTAATGACCCCGCAAGTGTACGGGATCGCAATAGTAATAACCGGTGAGACCGGATATCGTCCTCAGGGAACGTATAAAAATCAATGATCTAAAAGCCCAATTTATTATCAATTTAAACTTTATTAAAGCTACAAATTCGATTGATTAAGAATTAGAATTAAACTCCTGAAAACAGTCAAATATAAAACTAAAAAGTAAATTATTGAAAACTATTTAAATTAAATTATCTAGGATAGTAAACTTTTTTGTGATCACCTTCAATTCCTATTTCAATTAATCAAATTCCTTTGTTCAGTAGGTTCTAGCACTAGTCATCTGGCTTGCCAACTTACCATTGATGATTTTGAACTGGGTTTCCAAGAGTGGTCCTACTTCATATATATTGAGGTTTAAGTTTTCAAAAGTGATACTCTCTCCCAACGATGTCGAACACAAAGATTAAACTCTTTTGGTCTTAATGTCAACTATAAACAAGAAATTTGTTTGAATCACCTAATGTACAAAAGTTTTTTATATGCTTGGTTTGTTTGAATTGAAATAATGATTTAAATTATTAGAATGATCCACTAGGTTATATCCTCACCCCTCCTACTTTAATTTTTCAGGGAATCGAAATTTTGAAGATGCATGTTAAGGAATTAGAATATGTTTCTGTTTAGAAGATTTATATTTTAATGTAAGGGGCATGATGGCCCAATTTTTTTTTTCTGAATTTTCGTTGCAATCTATTTAAAGACTTCCGCTGTAATAGCTTCTTTTTTAAATTTGAGTTATGTACTCTCTTTCATTTTTATTAAATCAATAAAGATTTGGAAAGTTTTTCTTTTATCTCTTTTGCAATTGCCTTAGCGAATGTTTATTAAATAAATGAGGTGTGGGATAAAAGAATTAGAATGTCAAGTTGTATACTTGTAATGTAACGCCGTCGGCCTACCCTGTGGTTAAATTTCACTAAGAATACAATGGATGAGTCCAACTAAAATAAAGATCTCAGGGGTCGGGCTGTTACAATTGCATACTAACTATATTATGTATATTTTGCATGGGTTTAGATAAGAGATAGAATATATTTATTTATAATTAGGTATATAAGCATTTATAGGATCATTCAATCTTAATTGCATATTTAGAGAATTTAATATGATTTTTATGCATTTTTATCTATGATTTATTGTCATGGAAAGAATCTTAGTAGTTTATGCAGGTTCAGGTTGAATGGAAACAAGTACGCTGATGAAAGAAGATAAAAAAGTGCTCAAATTGATGGATTTCAACTTACTACTTTGGTAGAGCAACCTATTATTGCGGTAACACGAGCATGAACAAGAGGATGGATGTAACACCTCAGTTCTTGGTCCTTCGATTTTGTCACGTTTGTCACACATGAAGAGACACACCATTAAATTTCGACACACATGTCATCTATCGAGAACCGAGATGTTACTTTTCTCATATTCAATTTCTCATTAATACCATCTAGGCATACCAGATCTCATATAAATAAATCATCAAACTCTTCGACTCACCAAGATTTATCTCAACTGGAAATAGTTCAAGAGATAATAAGAATCATAAATTCAATAATTGAACTAATTAAAATTTATCATGAGTTTCTCAAACAAAATTTAAAAATCTGGCTCATGTGGCGTAAACCATATCCTAACCAACATTAACATAAAGGCTAATAAAAAGGGGCATCTACCCAGTCTAAACTTAACCTTAAGAATTATAGAACATTTCTCAATATTTATAATGTTTTTAATATTCAAAATTACAAATCTAATGACTTTTAGAATCGTGGTTAAAATTTCGTACATAGAAAGTCTGATAAACAAATTGTTTATCTTGTTACTGCGATACTCCCAATGTCATCGTGGTAACACGAGGTTATTCTCGCAGTGTGCAATGTACAACACTGTGGTAGTCACAAGGTATTTAGAGAAATTGTACTGTCGTGCTTTTTCCATTTTTCTTTTAATTAAAACTTCAATATACCAAGTTTATGATTTAAAGATAACTATTTCAATGGTTAAAAATTGTTTTATACCTCTCCATTAATCGTTCTACCTCTAATAGCCCTTTTTGGATCACTTTCGCACCTTTTATGCACTATTACACCAGAAAGAGCAATTATCACAAAATAGAGATTAACTAGTTGTTAGACAATTGTATTGGTCTCGAACACACCAAACACGCAATATAATGAATAGCATAGCGTTATACATTTGAATCAATTAATCTTCTTCCTTATTCATTCTTGCATTCATGAATGTCCTACAATTCAATCACGCCCTAACAATTGAACAGTTCGGTCATGCCTTAAAGATAGAACAGTTTGTTAAAACTAGTTTCAGTTATGTCTATGCATGTTAGTTGCATAGCAGACTAACTATACTATAGGTATTTTATGTATAATCTGCATTAGTGTAATAGAAAATTTAGTGTATTTGCTTATATCTAGTTAAATATGCATTTAGAGCATTGTTGCATGATTAGTTGCATATTAACATAATTTAATGTTATTTCTAACATTTTTATATAAATATAATGTCCGAGAAAGGAATTGAATGTATTGCAAGGAATAGGTTGAAGCATGAGGGAAGAATGCGTCATATGAAGATAAAAAGAAGAAGGAATCATGGAGAAGTACCAAAAGACCGTGGTTCGATAACCAAAGATCATGGTAGCTGAAGTAGAACAAAACATACAAAAGAGCTCACTGGTGACCGCGGTCACCAGTGTGTATTAATTGAAGATCAAGCACCGACCGCGGTAGACGGAACATGGAACAAGAAGAAAACATCATCTCGATGTGGACCGTGGTCGGTCATTTATGGACCACGGTCGCTCGAGAGATTTCACATATTCAGTTTCTTTTATCGTGCTGTGGACCGCGATCGGTAGGCGTGTATTATTATTTTAGGGTTTTCTTTAGTGAAATACTATAAATAGGTTATTGTAGTAGGGTTTTAGAGGATTATCTATTTTGAGAATGAAATTTCTAGAGAAAAACAGCTGACAAAGGAGAACAGAGAGAAAACGGAGAAGAATTGAAGATCAAGGTCCAAGATTTGAGTATGTTTATTTATGATCTAAATTCTTTGATGTGTGAACTCTTAATCATGTCAGGCTAGGTTTATTTTAAGTCTAGGATGTAAATCTGAATTGTAAAATCCTGATGTTCTTATTTTGATTAATCTATTTCTGAGGTTTTGTTTTATAATTTGGATTCTTAATGCTTTCTTTTTACTGGCCATAAAAAGAATGATTATAGAATGTTAATTTAACTCGGGAGAGAGGATTAATACTCTGAAAATTAAATTATAGACTTAGATCAATCAATTAACCGGGAGGTTGTTGATTGCCTAGGAGGTTGCACGTTATAATTGTGTTTAATGCATTAGATTATTTACTGTACGCCTCGGGAGAGGGTATTAGTGATTAGACTAATAGGTATTAAGGTACTTCGGGAGAAGGCTTTGATGACTAGTGCTAGAACCTACTGAACAAAGGAATTTAATTAATTGAAATAGGAATTGAAGGTGATCACAAGAAAGTTTATTATCCTAGATAATTTAATCTAAAGAGTTTTCAATAATTTACTTTTTAGTTTTATATTTGACTGTTTTCAGGAGTTTAATTCTAATTCTTAATCAATCGAATTTGTAGCTTTAATAAAGTTTAAATTGATAGTAAATTAGGTTTTTAGATAGTTGATTTTTATACGTTCCCTGATGACGATATCCGGTCTCACCGGTTATTACTATTGCGATCTCGTACACTTGCGGGGTCATCAACAATGCATAATAATAAAATAAGGTACGAACATTTCTCACCTAATGACACACTCAGCACAAATCTTACTTCCTTGAATTGGATTGCAGTGCCCCTATTTGCCTCTCTTCTACATTGTTTCTTGACAAGAAAAACCAAGTATGTGGATCTAAGAAAAAGAAGCAGATGATAGAGGCGGCTAGGTTTTCGACCGGCAACTACAAAGATCAGCAATGAGAACTGCAAAGTGAAGCAACTAGGTTTTCTTGTGAATACGAGGGTGAGCAACTTCTACAAGAATGACGATTAGGGTTTTTGCAAGGTTATAATATATATAGTTGCATTAGGAAAATAGGGTTTGCACACTTCTATTTCTGGATTTTGATCGCGAGACCACAGTTATGGCTAGGAGGATTGCAGTCTCAGGGGTGCCCTAATCACATGACCACAGTCTTAACTTCGAGGACCATAGTCTTAACCCTGTCTTAATCTCAGGGACCACGATCCTCACAAACCTCTTTTTACAAATTTTTGGAACACAAGACCACGATCTTGACCATCCAAATCGCAAGACCACAGTTCTTGTGCGTATCGCAACAAATTTATTTATTTATTTTTATTTTTTAAGGCTGTGTTTTGTCTTTGTTTTGCAACTCTTGAGTTATTACAATGGACAAGCAGATCGCTACCATGGATCAATACCAAGGTATCCAAGACATGGGGCTATGCAGAAAAAGCATTACTGTAGTAATGTTACCATGGTAACCAGAGAAAAAAATTGTTGCAGGGTGATTACCAGGATACACTACTGTGGTAACATGGGGATTTGCCAATTTTTGTGATTTTTGCGAGTTTTTTATTATTGACACTACCACAGTTAATTACCACGATAGTGCGATTAAGTTATAATTTTAGGGTTTTATAATTCTTGTTTTAGGTGCTTTTAAGTGACCTATATATATAGGGACACATCATTAGGATTATTATTCTTCTATCATTATTGACGGCTAGAAGTGAAGAGAAAGCAAAGAATGGAAAAGAAGACAAAAAACATCAACCCTTGAGTATGATCTTTTATTTGTTTAATTTATTTTAATTTCTAGAATGTAAACTGGATTCTAGGAAACTTTTACATTCTAGGAAACTTTAATTCTAATTTTTTTTTAATCCATTCTAAGGTTTGTTTTAAATTTTGTGGGCTTAATGTTTTTTATCTACTAGTCACAGATAGAATGATCATAGACTATTAAACTAACTTAAAAGAGAGGTTTAACAGTTGAATAATCAAAATATAGACCTATAATAATCAATTGACCAAGAGGTTGTTGACTTTATAGGAGGTTGCACAAGAATTAGGATTTTAATGCATTGGTTTGTTAACTATAGGCCTCGAGAGAGGGTGTTAGGGAACTGGACTAATAGGCATTAAGACACCTCGAGAGAGGGTTTTAAGGACAAGTGCTACAATATACAAAATTAGGAATGGGATTAATTCAAATAAAAATAAAGACGATCACATGATGATTTACAATCCTAGAAAAATTGATTAATATATTTTTAAAACAAATATTTGTTGTTTTTTATTTAATTTAATTACCAACATACAAATCTGATTTTAAGCCTTAATAAAATTAATACTGAAATTATGTAGGAATTTGAGATTATTATCTCATATACCATTCCCTGAGGACAATACTTCGGTTTCTTACCATATATTACTATTGCGATCCTTTAAACTTGTAGTGATCACCAATAGTGAGTGCAAATGTTTTGTTACTTTTAGGGGTATGAGTGCCCTTATTATTTTATTAATAGTATTGAGCAACAAATTTCACATTTACTATAGTAGTAGGACCATATTGAAGTTTCTTATTTTTTAGCCTTTATTATTAATAAGAAGGATGTTCATAAATTGTTGGCTAGCTGAACTAGCCTCATTACTTTCTACTAATCAAAAGGTGCACCTACCCACTCATCAATCATAGTGTTCAATCAACTTGCACTGATAAACCCCTATTACATTTGAATTAGGCACCATTCTTTTTTCCTATTATAAACTAAGAAGACTATAAACCTGGCTCTATTTTGAAAATAGTAGTCATGAAGTTGGCTAAGGGTTAGTTATGAGTCTAATTCTTTATCGAAGAGTTTTTGTTAGGAGCAATAAGGGGTGGAAAATAAGGGGTTGAGAAAAGGATTTCACAATTTTCTGGCACCCCGTACTCCATTATTTCTTTACATCAAGAATGATAGGTTGTGAATAAATCAAATATAGGGCCTTATAATGTAAGGCTCTCTCTCTCTCTCTCTCTCTCTCTCTCTCTCTCTCTCTCTCTCTCTCTCTCTCTCTCTCTCTCTCTCTCTCTCTCTCTCTCTCTCTCTTGTGTGAACATCACAATTGTGAGACTTTGCCTCTTAATAATCATACTAAGGGCTTTCCCCCATAAACAAAGAGGCATTCACCTATTAGAGTACAAAGATTGTGCTTTCTAAAAAGAGAGGCTTCTCTTGTAGATGTTGGGGACTTTACCCCCTAAAGGAAAAGCAACCTCACCCTCCTTTTTTGGTTAAATTATAATTCCCAAGGTGCCAACTCCTACTTAGTTCTTTCTCAACCTATTTAGATTGAAAAATCACTCTTTAAGAATAAGAATGGTGTGCAGGAGCACACATTTAGGGAATCTCAACCCATCTCTTGAGTTTGAGGAAGAATAAGACATAAGAAAAAAACTCAAAATTAACAAGTGACATCTTATGCCCAAATAGGAATGGGCTACACTTTTGGACAACTTTATGCCTACTTAGATGGTAAGCCAAAGCTATGAGTAAATCCTTCGCCCCTAGCCCAATTAAAGATTATGCTAGTATTTAGTAAAAGGGGAGAGCTAGTTGTCATAAGCAACTAGTCCCTCCCTAGATAATAGGGGTTTATCTGAGGCTATTAGATAGGCTTATGTCAAAAGTTCATAGACCCCTCATATGCTCCCTACATATGAGGTTTCTAAACTCAAGCAATCCTTAGAGAAAATCAATAATAGGGACAAGAAATCACTATAACACCTGACTCTCAATCAGACCTCCCGTCACATGCTATGGGTCTAGCGCAGAGATGCGCCTCCTTAGTGGAGATGCCTCACATGTCGGTCGTCACCCTTTGAGAATCCAAATGCTACTTAAGATGTTCCTATCAAATTCTTTTAGGACAATTTCAAAACATATTTTCATTTAGTAAATAGTCAAATCATTTTTCTGAATTGTTCACCAAATCTTTATAGTAAACTAAACAGAGATTAAAATCAAAAAATTTAAATCTCGCAACGAAATGATTTTTTTTTTCAGAATTTGACTAAACTGAATACTTCATATATATGTGTGTGTGTGTGTGTGTGTGTGATTTAACGTTTATATCTAAATATGAAAAATAATTCCAGTCCTAAGATGAAATCATTCATTTATAAGAAAATTTGTGAAGCAAAACAAAATAAATACATGCTTAGCCCATTAGATCACAACAAAAAGAAACTCAAAATTCAAAGCACATCAACCTCTAGGTATGGTTACTTCTACACTACTCAGACTGACTGGTGATGATTATTGTAATCCACTTCTGCGAGTACTTGAAAAATATAAAATAGGGTGAACTTGAAATCTCAGTGGATCATTCCTACACATCACACACATTATACAGATCAAAACCCAAAATATTACAAACACTTTCAAACATTAGACGTTTCAAACATTTATTTGGTTTGGTTGAAGTCTATGACTAGAAGAGTGTTGAGATAACTCTCAGTATTCCCTGTAATATAGTCTAATTATAGAAGGTCTCGAGTACCATCTAAAATCAGTCTTGTCCTCGTATCATAGTCTTAGAGAGAGTACTTATTGCAGCCTTGTTCTATCTCCCAAAGACTTCTAGCTGTCACAGGCAGCTAAAGGTTAGGAATACCTAAGATCCACTTTGTGGCTCATCCATCTCAAGCGGTGATATATAGGAGATGCCACCTCGATCCGCTTCAGGCTCGTCGATTGCACTGGTACGTGAATTCTTAATAGTCCTTCATCTTATTTTAGTTTCACATACAAGTTCAATCATGCCAACCATCAGACAACACAATAGAAAATTAATCAAATTATGCATATAATTTAATAGCAGCTCGCATAAACAATTATTATTACAAGAAAGCAATTAACATGGTAGTCAAATGAATAAATAATGCTACCTAATGCATTTCTTCTATTTATGCATGTCGCGAAATAATCATGGGTGAAATGAAATAGCTCATCATTCATCACACTGTCATACAAGCACACCAAACAATTTCAATCAATTTCATAATAAAATTCTAATAACCTAGAACTATTCAAACAAATACTTTAAATTTTAATTCATATAATACGCATGAGCAAGAAAATTCTGTCCACTGAAATATTAGATCTTCCTTGCATCACCTCACAAAATTTCAATGCTCCAAAATTTTTCTTTGCAATTAACATTTATAATGATCATAAATCCTTAAAGTCTGATTAACCTATCTATAATAAATTTAAGAATTACAACTTTAGATACTCATAGATTCTAGTATTACTTTTATTAATTTTAGAATATTTCCTAAATACTTGTGTTTGTTAGATCTCAAATAAATTTCTCAACTAGTATTTGCAGACTTTCTAGCATTTTCTTCAACACATACTTTTAGTTCCAAAAATAATTCACTCATATTCAATAAATCTCATTCGCCTTAAAATAAGATTTCTATATCTAAAATTTGAACTAAGCCCCCAAATTACTAATTTACCACATAAAAATCTCTAAGCCACTCTTTAAAATAAATTATTCATTTCATGGAAAATTATTCATTTCAAGATAATATTTCTTATTCATAAATTTCTAAAATTCTAAGTTTCAAAATAAAATAACTCCATCTTAAACTCTTTCTTAAATAATTAATTTCTATGTGAATAAGACAAGTATAATATTTACTATTTGCATCAAGCTTCCTAATAATTTAAATCTCCGATCATATTTCTTTTTATATCAAAATCATTCATACATCTTCTAACCTCTAAATAAATAATTTCTTTTCATAAATCAAAGAAAATAGTTTTCACATTTAATCTCTGAATCTCCAAACTCCCTGAAGTTCAATATCCATATTCCAAACATCCATTCGAAAATCACAAGCATAAATAATAGTTCTAGCAAAATATTAAACAAGGCTTCAACTGTCTAAATCTCATTTTTTGCATCTATAATCAAAGAAAATTTTAATTTTGAACTATTTAAAATTTAAAATTTCAAAAATATACCTCTCAAATTCAAGTTCAAAACTAGGGCATCGCTCTTTGATGCCCAACGAAACCCTTTACTAATGTTTGTTCTTTGCGCACAAATGAAACAGCAACAACGTTTTTATCTTTGTCGCACTAGATCATGCCAGCCACCACGCACACAGCTAGTTTTCTTCATCTTTCTCTTCACAGCCAACAATAGCAAAACCCCAAATTGTGATTCCTCTTCTTCACGGACTAGCCATACACACACAACTATGTTCTTCTCTCCTTTCACGTGCCAGTAGCCACTAAGACGCACCAGTAGCACGCACAAACAGCTGTTGGGTTTTCTTCACGGTTTCATGCCCAAAATGGCCAAAATTCCAGATCTGAAATCACGCCCAAATTGTAACAGCTATGCTACGTTCTTCATTTTGATTGTGATTCATGGCCAACAAGATCAAAAAAAATATTTTTACTTGATCGTCACACTCAACAGCACGCACAAAACTCAAACCGATTTGTGCCCTAAATCCCCAAATCACGTTCTTCATCTTGTAGCTACAATGTTCTTCTTCACTTCGAAACCCACATCGCACCAGATTTGCATCAGCTCGCATATCACGGCCAGCTACTAATTTCTTCTTTGTTTCCCTTCTTCGTGCATGAAATACATACACCCAGTAGTTTCCTCTTCGTTCACGCATGTTTGCACCAGCAACTCGGATCTTCTTCTCTTCAATCTTTGTTCGTTCAGATGCAACAATAGATTAGCACAAATCTTCATCGTTTTTCATGATTTCGTGTAAAAACAGCAGCAAAGCCTGCTTCTTCTCTTCTGTTTTTACCGTCATGGCCAGCTTCTTCATTCTTTCGTTTGATCTTCACATCCAAAACCAAAATCAAAACTCTAAATCAATAAAACCAGATTTTCTTTCTTTGTTTTTGATTCACACATCACAAAATGAAAAACCCCAAATTTATTTGCTTCAAATCAAAAATTCGAATTCCTTCTTCCATCTTCTTCTTTCTTCTAGTTTTCAGATTCTTCTTGTTCGTGAGATTTTCAGATTTTTCTCTTTTTTTAGAAGTTAACTTTGGTCCTAAAACCTAGAAAGCAAGTTTTCAAATTTTTTTCTCAAAGCGACGTGTACGCAAGAGAATAAATTTCATTCATTTTCATTTTTTGGCACTTCTCACGCCATTGCTAGGGGTGGCAATTTGTGACACGATACGATAACCCGACCCGAACACGACACGAAGTTAACGGATTTGAGTTTAGCATAAACGGATTTGGGTTTAAATGGGTCGAACACGATTAGACACGATTAAAAACGGGTCATAAACAGGTTAACCTGTTAAACTCGAAACTAACACGTTTAACACGATTAAATA
>JAJIYU010012676.1:0-14478 GCA_030144865.1 Tinospora cordifolia
TATATATATATATATATATATATATATATATATATATATATATATATATATATATATAT
This sequence comes from Tinospora cordifolia, assembly GCA_030144865.1. Lineage (NCBI taxonomy): Eukaryota > Viridiplantae > Streptophyta > Magnoliopsida > Ranunculales > Menispermaceae > Tinospora > Tinospora cordifolia. The sequence goes on from JAJIYU010012676.1 coordinate 60, forward strand.
ATTTGTATTTAGGTTCCTAAGTTCATCTCCAACCTTAACTCAATATTTTACTTTATTTTGAAATTACTTTAATACCAAGCGGTAACTTATTCTCTAACGCACTCTATTTTTCACTCCAAGAAGAATATTCTCAAAGTATTTTTTTTTATCTCTTTTTATATTCTATTATATTATCTTCTTTAAAATATATTTCACATATTTACTTAATATTATGTTTAATTATTAGTTAATAAGTAATATACCGCAAGTTTTATATTAATAATTAATAATATAGTAATAAATTATCAATTATTTAATAATTAATTAGTAATAGAAAATAAATAATATAAAAGATAATATAAAATAAATAATAAAAATAACTGAAAATATTTTAAATAATTAAAAGTTTAATTTAAGTTAATCATTAAAATAGTAAAAAAATACTATATTTCAATAAATTAATTAAATTAATTAATTTTTTAATTATAATTGTAATTGTAAAAGAAAAAAATAAAACTCAAAAAAGAAAAATTAGTGCCCTCTTCGTGTTGGAGTTAATGCAAGATTAGAGACCAACCTAACCAATGCCAAAATGATTCTGGTTAGAGATTGCCTAAGAGCATTTCTAACCCAACGCTGACATGAGGTTATGGTAGAGATGGTACTAGGTTGGATAATTTCAACTCAGCACCATTACTCAGGCCAAACTCGCATGAGAAAGTAGTGCCCTCATGCTAAAATTGTGAGTTGCGTTTTTTGAAAGAATTTTATAGTTAACAATAACATAGATAATACAAATATAAAAATATAAACAGTGTGAGAAATGATGTGATGGAATTGAAGAAAGATTACTGTTTAGTATTAGTTTTACACTAAAATAGTATAATTTTTATACTATTTTAATGCAAAGGATATGTTAAGGCAATTGCCTAATTGACCTGTCTCGCTGCGAGCTCTGCATGGTCCTGGCATGATTTCTAGAACAAGCGACTACTTTGTTGGTGGTCGATTTCATGAAAATGAATAAATGATCGGAGCCCATTTTATTCAATCACGTTGGACAAAAACCAGTATATTAAATAACCAACTCAATTTTATTTTTAATTTTATTTACTTAATTATATCTTTGCTTTTGCATACATAAAATCTTGCTCCTACCACTTTAACCTAATTTCAATAAAATTAAAAAATATTATAATATGTTTTGACACAAAATATGGAATATATGTAGTCAATGTATAAACATTTTTTTTTCATAAACCTTTCATAGAATAAAAAAAAAATTATATAAACGTTTTTTCATTAAATAAAAAATTATTATGTTATATTATATTATATTATATTATATTATACATAAAGCTTTTTCAGTAAAAGAAAATATGACAATGATATGCTACTCTAAATTTCATCACATTTTAGTTCACATGGCGTTTGGTGTAGTAGGTGGGCGTCATTCCGATGACCATAGCTACAGTACTATTGTCAGTCGTCATTAACCTGTGGCCAATAAGATCTCACCAAGTGGTGGGTTGAAAAGGCACCACGAGTGCCGAAGCTATATGTCACGTGAGAATCTTTTATTGGAGTTTGATCAATGTGAACATGTCAACATTGACAGTTGAATTATCCAAAATGTAATGAAAAAGGTGTCTTTTTTATTGTCATTTTATTCAACTGACAATTTTATCTACATATCTTAATTTTAAACATATCTTACAATAATATATGCATGAAACACATTAACAAATTTGAAAATGTGGACATGATTAAAAGCAAAGAAATATTTGAAGATTTTATTGTTTTAAAAAGTAGAAGTGATGAGTTTACGTTGTGAAATACATTTAAAATTTGTCAGAATCTCGCTTGTTTATAAATTTAAGAACATAAAATACATTTTCATTACTTTCGATAATTTTTTTTTTTTTGCATTATCTTTGTGTTGTCATAATTGTCGACGTGTTTCTTATAATATATTTTACATTGGTAAGAATGTTTATTCTTTCCTATGATTTTATATCAGTGTTTCTCTTTTAAAACATGATCCATGAGATTCTATTGAGACATGATATCTCAAGCTTGTGTGCTTTTTTGTTTGCTTTAGTTCTTGTCATTGTTATCTAATTCAATAGGGTACACATGTTATTCAATTAAAAAACACAATGATCCATGCGTTAAAATTTTTATCATTGTTTTTAACAATGATAATTCCTTACAAAGATATAGTTGTCATACATTTCAACAACTAATATATATTATTCAACAAGGATTTTGATACGTACATAAAAAAAAGTGAAAAAAAATAAAAAAACAAGGTCTCTTGGCTTATAATTATCAAGACTATACTGTCATACCAAGACCGTCCTTATTAACATTGCTTTTGAAATTTTCACATAGAGTTGGCGGGCATCTTTGTCCGTTTTCCCGAAGTTCACGTCATGAAGGACGAGTACGACTTCTCTCTCTCTCTCTCTCTCTCTCTGTCTCTCTCTCTTTCTGTCTCTCTCTTTATTCATTAACTACACTTGAATGACCACTATTATAATATAAGCCCAACCAAAAAATAGGTTCTTTTTTTTTTTTTTTTTAATTTTTAAGTACCATTCATGCATGTGATACTTTTGTTATTTTTATGGGCGCTCTTGTGGGTCCATGTCGTTCTAGGTAATATTGATGTGAACCTTTTTCTTTTTTGGGTCCATGTAGTCAAGAGTCACTTGAAGTAAATAAATTTGTCAATTATACCTCAAAAACATTAGAATATATGTTTAACCTCGGTTCATTTTTTTAATAAGAAAAGAACTATATCTTTTTAATAAATTTGACCATCTTTATCCATAATTAGTAGTTGCTGTACTTAGCATACAGTTGGTTCTATTGAGTGTTTGCAACACAATTTTTAGGTGTTGTAAGTGTTCCTCTTTCAATTTAGAGGATATTAGAATATTATTAACAAATACCACGACAAACTAGTTAAGGTATTGTCGAAATATTTAATTCATCAAGTTTAGAATGCTACCGGGGCATTGGTTAAACTAAAGAGAATCATCATAAACTCGAAGTATCTATATCGGGTTCTAAAGAATGTCTTGTGAATGTCTGATTCATGAATATTCAATTGATAGTATCTTGACCTAAGATTAATTTTCAAGAAATAAGTGGTTTATCTCAATTGATCGAATAAGTCGTCTATCACTGGTAAAGGTACTTGTTCTTTATCATCGCTTGGTTCAACTTTCGATAGTCGACATAGAGTTTCATAGATCCGTCCTTCTTTTTCACGAACAACACCAAAGTCCCCATGATGATTCACTTGGTTTAATGAATCCTTTCTCTCAAAGCTCGTCTAGTTGAACATTCAATTTGATTAAATTTACTGGCGTCATTCGGTATGAAGGTATTATTATGGGATTGGTTCCAAGGTAAAGTTCAATCTTGAACTCTATGTCTCTAGTTGTGGTAGTCCAAGTAAGTCATCAGGGAACACATCTTCATATCCTCAGACTAATTCTTGGTTATGAATTTTTTTTGTCCTTCAGAGTCCTCCTCTAAGAGTTTTTCGAGTTCATTCTTCTACCTCAAGCAGTTCAACATGACTATCATTGGGCTTCTAGGCAATCCTTGGATATCACTTGATACTAAAGACTTCTCCTGAGGGTAACATTATTGTCACCCTTCTCTTGGGACAATTGATTTGTGTCTGATCTGGTCTAATTAGTCTATTCCTATTATCACATTGTATTCGTAAAATGGAAGTATCGGCTGAAATTAGCTTATCTCCAAATCTAAGGTTACAGTTACACATTTTCTTAGAGGTAACAATGGTTCCTATGGTTATAGATACATTCAAAGTTATAAGTAAAGTCTTTGTTACTAGTTGCTACCTATTAACCAGTTCTTCCAAAATAAAAGATTTTATAGCACCTGAATCAAACAACAGTTTTACAACCACTTTAAATAACATGGATTTACCTTCCACTACAAGAACCTGTTCCTTAGCAATCGCGAACACTCTAGCGTAGTTCTGCCCACGACCCTAATTCTGGTTTTGCCCCTAGTTATTGTTTTGTTAGGGTTGTTTCTGTTGACGATGTCCATTATGTCCTCCTCCCTGGTGGTATAACTGCTGTTGGGGAGCCTGGGTTTTGGCAGGATAAGCATTTGCCACATGTCCTGGCTAGTTGTAGTAATAACATAACCCTTGTTGCCTGGCTTCTTTCTTTGGTTCCCTTTTGTTGGGTTTTGCTTGTTGTTGTACCTGGGGTGCCTTACCTCCACCATTCTATTGATGGGTGTTTTGTTTCTTCTAAGGTCCTTAATAATCTTTGCCATTTCTCGGCCTCTTGTTCTTGTTCCTCAACTTATGTTCGAAGTTTAGTTCTTATTCTAATGTCAATGCCTTTCTATGACATCTTTTTACATCTTTAGGCCCAATGCCATTATTATCTTTTGAATCTCAATCTTGAGACCCTGAAGAAACCAGTTGGCCTTCATCTTCTCCTCCCTAATCAGTTTTGGTGAAAATTTAGCCAATTCAATAAATTTGACCTCGTACTCAAACACGATCATGTTTCTCTAGTTCAACCTAACAAAGTACTCTTGCATCTTCCTTAGCGTTGCTTCTATGAATAACTTTTCGTAGAATGCTTCCTTGAACTCTTCCCAGTTCATCTGCTTGATGTCAGTATTCAGATAAGCCTTCAACATCCACCATCAACTTCTAGTTGGTCCCTTGAACTGATGAGTAGCTAGCGCCATTCTATGGAGACCTATTGCCCTAATACGTCTAGGTGTTCATCCATCTCCTAGTACCAATGGTCTGCTTTCATGGAGTCCAACGTGCCATCAAAGAGGGATGGGCGAAATTTTTGTAATTCCATCAACATTTCTCTTTGCTCTTTATCTTCTTGGTCTCCTTGTGCCCTTTGACGAGTTGGGACCTCGGGCACTGACATTGGCTGTTATACTGGAATATGATCCTATACGTGCAGTTGTGTTGCTGTTGGTTGTATCATCTAAGGTAGTGCCCTCATGATCTGTTCCATCACCCTTCTAGTAACCTCTGTTAGCATATTCTCCATCTGGCTCTCAGCTACACCATTCTGTGCCTCTTGGCCTTGTGAGTCAGTCTCGTCAGATGTGGTAGCTCTACTAGCATATCTCCTGGGTCTAACCATTGTCTACAAGTCAAAATTGATTTATTATCAGTTCCAGCAGTTTTCATTTGATTGTACTATTATGACTATAGATTTAGGTTTTTAGGTTTTTGATCTATTCATTGGCTTAACAGTTTATTCTAAGTTCTTTTGTTATTGGGCATAGGATTTGGTTTCATTTACACATACTCAAGAAATATGTAAATCATTTATTCAATTATCAAATCTTACAAGTTCACGCAAGCATAGTAAAATTCTAGGCTTTTGTCGTTTATGCCTCTGGGTTCAAGCGTCCTATAACATTCTTGCTCATTGACATAGACTTTCACTCAAAGTTTTCACTACACTCAATTAATTTTGCAAATGTCTCGATTTCTAAGGTTTCCCAATCCCCACTATCCTTGACCGTCCCATACCAACCAAGCATAGGAAAACAAGTTCGTCTAAAGCCATCGATCATTCACCAAAACGGTCTATTATTCTCCAATTCTAGGATTCTTCTATATCTTTGAATTCTTATGCATTGCATACCACATAGAAACCAGAGATACATAATCATCCCGATCTTGTGTTTTGACCAAACAAGTGTTCTATTTTCACATGTTTTCAATTTCTAACCTATATCGTAAATGTTTTTGGTTTGGATCCGCTTTGTTTCCCAAGTTTTTGCCTATGGTCCTAGACCTAGGTTTTAATCTCTCATTGGAAGTTTCTTCCATTGAATCAACAACCTTCATTTATTCACGATACCATCTTTCGTAGCTCTTTTGAACTCTAGTAAGTTTCTTGTCCTTACTTACCACCTCATTGTTTTCTTTCGAAGAAAAAAATGTGCCGTTACTTTAACTACTTGTATGAGCTGGTGAGACAATCTTTAGATCGGGTAGTGAGACCGAAGTTTGCTAATCAACCGCATTTTCTAGAATAAGATAACCCATCTACCTTTCAATGTTTAACTTTACTCAGGACAAGACTTACTCACTATTAGCTTAACTTGTAATCTTTGTATCCAAACAAAATAGTTGAAAAACATATATCTCTTTTTGAAAATAATTTTTCAAAACAATTTCAGTTTCTAAAATTAGAAGTAGGGCTTTCGAAATTAATTCAAATAATGGTCTTACTTGACCAGTCAACTCTTTCTAATTTCTACCTAGTATATCTACTAACTAAGCTTTAATACGACCTTTGTAACACCCCGCCTCATACACCTCGATCCCATGTGCTTCTGAGGGTGTAATTACTACATTACCCTCATTTTCTCTTTCTGAGTGTTGGGCTCCCTAGAGGCGGGCTGTGTCACATTAACTTTTTTCCTTTATATGACTTAAACCCATGAGACTTCTAGTGCACATTAATCTATATACAATATATTTCATGAAAATTAATAACAGTATGAATAAAATTAAAATCGCTCATTTATTTATTGATTTAAAATTCAACAGTATTTACTTAAAATAAGATTGGGCCAACATGCCCTACAATTAATTAAAATTCTAAGGGAAATAATTCAAAAGCTCTCAAGTAGCCTTGATAATTAATTTTCTAAAATATTAAAAAGAAAGGGGTGATCTAAAAAGCCTAGTGAATCATTCCGAATATTTAAGTTATTATTTCAATCAAATAAAATGTGCATATCAATCAAATAAAAAGCCTAGTGGATCATTTGCCATTATAAACCGAAGGAAAATATGCCATAGTATTCCAATTCTAGGGAGAGAGATTCGCTACTGACCTCAAACTCACCATAGTTGAGGTAGTATCAAATTCGAATCCTCTATTCACCTCACACCTCCGAATTGGAATACTCACGAAAAAGGTTTGCCCTCGTGTCAGTACATGGTTATAATCTTTATTAATCTTTTGTTAAATGTAAAACATAACCTTCATGCATATAAACTAAATAAGCCTGCAATGCCATGCCCTTTTCATTTTTCTGACTCGAGATGCCATCTTATACGTTTGCAGGGAACCCATCAAATCGTCAAACCTTAATTTGGTCAGATCTTTGGCTTCCTCAAATGCAACAACTTTGGCTGCAAATTTGGGAGGAAGAGATCTTAGGGTTTTCTTCACAAGTTTTTCATCTGAGAATTTCTTTCCTAGTTGAAAAGCCTGATTTGCAATGCCCCGCAGTTGCTGTTGAAAAGTGGAGATGGTCTCGTACTCTTCCATCTTTAGTAGTTTGAACTGAGGCATCAGAAGTTGGAGTTTGGAAATGTGAACAATACTAGTTCCTTCATGTATGATCTACAATGTCTCTCAAGCATCTTTGGTTGTTTCACAGGTTAAAATCAGTTTGAACTGTTTTGTGTCCACGATGTTGAAGATTGTGTTGAGGGCTTTGGAGTTCGCAAGACACAATCTTTGTTATTCCTCGGACCAGTCAGATTCTGGTTTAACACTGGGGTTATTTTTTGAGACTGGTTGAGTCCATCCGTCCACAACAACCCTCCAAACATATTTGTCCAAAGATCAAATAATGATTCGCATCTTTGTTTTCCAGTAAGTGTAGCTACCTTCTTTGAGGATTAGAGGTCGTGTTATAGATCCTCCTTTCTTGGAATGGTGTCTCATTGTCACTAAGTGACTCCTTTCTGTTACAGATCTCATCTACCATGTTAAAGGCTAAAAACAAAATAATGGTAACCCGCTCTAATACCAATTGAAAGAACTGAAGTGTAATATCCCACATCGATCTGACTCCAGAGTGATGCCTGGATTAAATATGCATTCGGGGGTGTCTCATTATGCCAACGCGTTTCGAGAGACTCAGGTTCAAGTTTTGCCGAGGAGAAAAACCTTGCACCTAGTTAATGGTGGCTAAGGTAGAGACAATATCGTTATGGTGGGATTGGGTTGTTACAAACGATATCAAAGCTGCTCTGTGTGTGATAGAAGGGTGAGTCCTGAGGATAGGATTACTCTCAACGGGGATGGATTATAATATCCCACATCGGTCTGACTCTAGAGTGATGCTCGGGCTAAATGTACATTCGGGGGTGTCTCATTGTGTCAACGCATTTTGGGAGACTCAGGTTCAAGTCTCGCCAAAGACGAAAACTCTGCACCCAGTCAATGGTGGCTAAGGTGGGGACAATATCGTTACGGTGGCTCGGGTTGTTGCATGAAGTCACTCTGATCAGTTATTAAACAGTGTATAGAATGATGCGTAGTGGTAAGCAAGATGATAATACAACAAGAAAAATGACATATAGAGGTTGATTACGAAATTCATTGAACTAGCTTACGTTTGTGGGGCCATGCCCAGTGTAAAGGATTCCACTATTGTTTGCAAGTTATACTGCTTCATGGCAGGAACGACAACCTACAACAGTATAATTCAAACAGAAACCTTTCCGACGTCCTTACAACCTGAAGACCACTGCCAAACTTTGGAAATAGATTCTTAGCCTACATGACAGTCACCATTGTTATGCTGAAAAATACTTATAGAGAACACAACACCTTCCACGTTCTCTTGATCACCCAATAATACAGGAATAAAAAAAATTACAGCTTTTAGCTCTTAATACAATGATTCAAACTTGTCAACATGTAGTTTTTCTTTGTAAGTCCGAGTAATAATGAAGGCTTTAGTCGCCTCAGCATATATAGACTTTAGTGCAGAGCATTTCTTTGACAGACAAATATTCTGAGCGATTTTCTGGGCATACTGTGAGATCTACTGTGACATAATACTGTGAGCACAATTGTCGAGATAATAAATTTTCAGAAATCTGTTTCTTTCTAAGAGTAGTAATAATCTTCTGTAACTTTCCTTTTTCTTCAAATTTGAATTGTTTGAAATCATTTTGAAGAAATTAGTCATCCTATTAATTCTTAAATACATTTCCCACGATCTTTTGATTTCTATCTCAGAGACGGATGGGTGTAGATTTTAAATCTTTTGATTGTCGTGACCCCTTCCGTAGGCCGAAGGACGGCTCGACCGTCACAGTAATTCAACGAACTCACTCATTGAGTCGAGTTCGCCCAATCACTGTTAAACCCTTTCATTCTAATCTTTATGACAGCTGACATTGAGTAATTTAAACATTCATATTATAAGGTGCAAAAGTAACAAAACATTACATACTACCATGTCTCAAAAGTACAGTTTAACTATTAAACAATTACAGACATACAAAATGTGACCGACCTCGGATAGAAACAAGAAGAAAACAGAGGAACACTCTAGGACTAGGCTATCACCACGCCTTTCCTTCTATCAACTGCTGAGGAACCTAAAATGTTAGTAGAGTAGTGAGCCTAAAAGTCAACGTGGCTCAGTGAGTAGTAAAACTAGCATATTACCTAATCGGCATCCAAAAAATAGTGCATGTATGCATGAATAGTGACGGTGAAACAATTTCTCAAGAATCATGGTATGTTACAAAAAAAGTTATAATCAGTGCAACAGTTGAAAAAAAACAGTTTAAATACATGCAGCTCAAAATTATATCAAGACTAGGGTTCAAATTATCAAGTATAACCCTATGGTCATCGCTCGAGCGGGTCAGGAGTCAGGAATACCGACCACTCAAGCGGGTCAAGGGTTAGGCGCATCATCGAACACCCTAACCCTGCGCTCGGTCCTCAAGTTTCGTGTTCGAGTGGGTCTGAGGCTAGGCGCACTGATCATATGTCCTAACCCTGACGCTCGGACCTCGAGCCTAAACCAATCACATCATGTACCCTGACCCTCGTTCGGACCTCGAGCCTATGGTCTCCCTATCAGTGTACAACTATATATATTTTAAACCAATCATTGTAACTCAATGTGAGAAACCATTCAATTGATAACAATTTCAATCATTTTCCATGCAAGGAATAAGGCTAAGATAATAACTGAATTAAACTACTCACCTCGGGTCTTGCGCACCGATGTCCCCTCGACACTCAGCCTAGTCCCTCGATCTACGCTCAAATCTGCATTATGTTAGACCCAATTTCAGTTTATTATGAAACACTACTTAATTTGGTCCTACTATTCCTAATCGATCTCAGTCAATTCGAATTTGAATCGGTCAAACTTGTTCAACCAGTCAAACTTGGTCAACTGGTCAAACTTGGTCAACCTTGTCAAAATTGGTCAACATAGGTCAATTTGGGTCAATTTGGTCAAGATCAAGTCAATTGGGTCAAAATTTCCAATTTTCAACACTTAGTCAATTCTAAGCCTTTTAGTATAATTTACGCAGCAATTTTGTTAATTTTCTTGCGATCAATCCAAACGTTGGATTTATACAAAACTTTCCAAATTTTATTCAGACCCTTCAAACATTCACTAGAATCTTATGTTTCTATTTTTGGATTTCATTTGATACATTTTCCAATTGAAATAACAGGAGCCCCAAATTCTAAATTTTTCTTCCTATCTATAGAGTGAAGTTCCTAAATTTCCTGTGATCAAACTGGGCATTGAATTAGTGTAAGAATTTTCAGACTTGACCTATATTATTCAAATGTTCCCCAGAATTTTGGTTTCAATTTTTCTGATATCATTTACTATGGTTTTTGAGTGGAATCATAGAGATGATCAAATCTGGTCCTATTTGTTCTAATTGCGCAGCAGGACTCAAAATTTTTTTGTTGTCAATCCGTATATCAGATTTGTGCAATATTTTCTAGTTATTATCGAAACTTCCTAAGGTGTCTCTAGAATTTTATTTCATGAATTTTGAACCCTGTTTAGTATGTTTTCCAAGGGTGATATCATGAAATTTTGGTTTCCTAGATTGTATATGAAAGACAGTCAAAAGGCCACTTATTTGACCCCCTTAGACTTATCTATTTGACACCAAATTTTTACACAATATTCCTAGTTGTTTCATGAACATATCCTCAAAATTTCAAAAAACTCGAACATGTTTAAGTATTTTTAAAAATTCATAATAGCAAGCACAAAATAATGGTATCATGATAGATTTTCCAAAATTTTCTAAGTATCAAAACATGCATATCTGGTAGCTCAGTTCGTCATAATTTTTGACATGCTTCGAGTGCTCATTTGTTATTCTTCATAAAATAGAAAATAAAGTAGACATAACAAGCTTTAAAATGAGCCATAATACCTCAAGATCGGAGTTCGGATGGTCCACGAAATTGCCTCACAAACTCGGCCAAAACACAGTTTATCTGATTTTTTTTGGATTTTGCAGTCCCGAACAACCCCTCTTCGACACCATTTTCGACATGTTTTAAGAGGTTAGTTGGTGTTTCTCATAAAATGAAATTTGTAGTAGACATTATATGCTTTAAAACGAGCTATAGTACCTTAATATTGGACTTCAGATGACTAAGAAATCAACCTTGCAAAACTCGGACAACACTCATTTTTGGGTTTTTGCAATGACGAATAGAAAAGTTCATGGCCATTTCTGCTCCAAATGGCCTATGTTCGTGATCAATGGCCTAGACTTCCTTGAAGAGGGCAGTATGAGCTTTCCAACGATTATGAGAACGTCCAAAATGGACTTTGGACGAGGGAGATATTGAGGTTAGAAGATGGCTCTCCAAACAAATTTTTGCATTAAAAAAAAAACAGATTTTGTGATTTTTGGGAGGGGTTTTGCACGAACCAAAACGTGCCACGTGGCCACCCACGTGGTCGGGGGAACCGTCAGACATGGAGGTTGCTTAGCCGGAGTTCATGGGGTGTAGGGGTGATGTGCCGGCGACGACCACCGGTGGTCCAAATCAGGAGGCAAAAACCTATTTTGCCATAGTTGCAGGTGTTTGGTGAAGGGAAAGAAAAGGGAAGAAGGAAGAAGGAAGAAGAAAGAGGAGAAGGCGGGTTGGGCTGTGTGCCCAGCCCGACCCATATAGGCCTGGGCAATCCAGTCCTATGCGCCTGGGCTGCCCAGGTAGCCCAATTTTTTATTTATTTTTTATTTTTTTTCCTTTTTTCTTGATATATATACACATACATATCAAAATTTTTCAGTTTTTTTTTGCTAAAATCAAAAAAATTATTGTTCCATCATCTCTCATAAAAAAACTTCAAATATACTACAAATTTCATTATTTATCAATTATTTTTATAAAAAATTCAATAATCAGTCAAAAATTACATTTTTCATTCGAAAATTTCATTAATCATTCTAAAAATTTCATAATTATTCCAAAAATTCAACAATCAATCCCAAAAATTATTTTTTTCCAGAAATTATATTTTCCTTATGATTTCATGCATTTCTCCTCAAAATTGTATTTTTTCCCATTATTCTAATTTTCTCCAATATATAATTCAAAATTAAAAAAATTGAGAAAAATTTATATATTTTCACTAAAATTCTAAGCAATTAATACATTAGACCCTATAATTTTTGTATATCAAATCATGGGTCGTCATATTGATCGTCATAGAAGCAATTTCTATATTAAAAAAGGTTCAATATTTTTTGAAAATAGAAACCTACCAAGATTTGAAAGCATTCCTTAAAATCTATTTCAGTGATTGTGTTTCAAAGAAGAAGATATGCAATATACTAGTTTCCAAAACAACATGCAATATTATAACTAGCAGAACACAATATTTTGTTTTGAAAAAGTAGAACCTGCAATATTCAACTTTGTTGTATTCATAAAAGGATATTATTATTATTCTAGAAGATCCTAAGCACCAAAACTAGCCAAGAATGATTTTAGAAACATTTCATAAGGGTTGAAATCAGTCTCAACATATATGCACTATTTTTTCAAAAATAGTATGCAATATTAACTAGATTGTTAAATCTAATGACTGCACATAACATTTTATTTCTAAAAATGAATATTAGCAATATTCCGATTTTAAGCATGCAATAGTTTGTAATATCTCAAGCACCAATCACGCACAGGGGTTTGTGAAGAAGCAAAAGCGCGCACAGGGGCTTTGTGAAGAAGCAGAGGCACGAACAGAGTGCACGGAACAAAGGTTCCCTACAACAACACCATTTTCTGTAAAGAACAGATGTTCCCTGCTCCATTCCTTGCATCGACGCCATTTTCTTGAAAAAACAGAGGTTTCCTGTACTGTTTTCTTTATTGAAGAAGTCGAAGAACAGTAGATTCCTACTGCTGGGTGGTAAGACGTCATTTTCTTTATAGATGTATATTTTTCCTCTATTGAATCGGAAAAAAATTAGAGGGTAGGTCTCCAAAATGCAAAAAATTAGTGAGATAACAGGTAGGGTGATGACAATTGCCTTAGTGACTTTCTTAGTTTCTTCCGGTTGGGCGTCTGTGTCTATTGTTGCTAACTCTGCCACCTTCATGCAACCTTCCTTCAATAATGAAAAAGACCCCCCTTATTGAACTACAAAAAGAAATATACATATTTTATTCAAGGTAGAAGTAAAACCAAATACTTTTGTACTTCCTTCAACATGATTGATAATTATTAGTTGAAATTGTGATATTTAGCTAACGTGAAAATTTAATTGCAGATTTAATTGATATGATTGGTCTGTTAATATTAATATGGGAAATGATTTTTTTTTTTTGCTTAATGTATCTTAATATAATTTAACATGCACTTCCTTCTTTTGTTTTGTTTAATATCTTTTTTCAATTGTTTGACCATTTTTTTTTTTGTATCATGTATTATATAATAACTAAACATATATTTCTTTTCTCTCCAAAAAATTTAACGTGTTCCAAAATGATGTTGCCCATCTGCTTACATTGTAGATGAACTTGGTTCTACTTTGAATTCTTAATAATTAGTTCCTCATCTATGATATATATATATATATATATATATATATGCACATATAATTTTTAAATAATTATAAAACTATTGTTGTTGTGTTTTCATGTATTCATTGCCGCTGTTAATTTATTAGAAACATGTTTTTTTTTTAATTTCATTTGTTGTTTGTGTTGGCTAGTGATGCTATGGATTGAAGTTGGATATTAGAGCGAAATAGAATTTCAATTAAATATATTAATGGGGTTAGGAATTTTCTACAAGTTGCAAAGAGCCACTTAAACGAAAATGGCAAGACTTGATGCCCATGTGCAAGCTATTTGAATTATGTATGGCATAACATTGATGTTATCAATGCTCATTTGACTAAAAAGGGTTTCTCTAGAACATATACGAAGTGGATATACCATGGGGATAGTAATGAAGTTGTACCTCCACCAAATGTTGGAGAAAATAGTAAGTCATCTAAAAGAAACATTGCGGTTCAAGGAATTGAAAATGATGATTGCTTACCAATACTTGAAGACATTACTGGAAGAAGCTATGTAGATATTGGAGGATTGGAAGATACATATGAGGAAAACATGAACAA
>JAJIYU010012677.1:0-14427 GCA_030144865.1 Tinospora cordifolia
TGCACCCAAAATTTCTTAAAATCTTTGAAATTAATTTATTCAACTTATTTTATTTATTTTTCTCAAACTTATTTATCTTTAATTATTTGACAAAATTTTGGGGTATTACAAAACATCATGTTTTGGCAGTCCTACAGTTTGGTCGTTGTACTTCTACTTCTTTGGTTTCTAATAATCCACATAATTCATCATCTTATTCTAATTTTGTTAATTTTGTAAATCTGCTTGCTTCCATTCCTTTTTAAGAAGAATGAAATATTTAATGAACAATCGTGCAACTTGCCATCGAGAGGCATATGTACTTTTCTCAATTCCGTGCTAATTACACCGAATTTCCAAAAATCATTCCAACTTCTGCGATTAGGATAATGGCGATAATCAAAAGACAATAAAGACAATTAAAATTAATTAAGGTGAAATCAACCACAATTCTCTCTCTCTCTCTCTCTCTCTCTCTCTCTCTCCACTTGCTTTTGAGACTTACTCTAAATTTTAACTTAGGAAGGTGAATAAAAAAATAATTGCATAGGTGATTTTACCAAACATAATTTGAATTCAATAACTTCTTGAAGGCTCAAGCCATGACTTGAACCTAGCACTAACCATGAACCATGAAGAAAAAAAGTTGTTTACCACAAAACAATTCTAATCAAATGAAATTACTTGTTAACATCTCAAAAATGTAATTTTGGTTAAAAAAAAATCTTAAATTATAAGATTAAAGTTTGAAATTTTATTTCATGGAATGTTCTTTGTTAAGTTCAATCACAATTGAAGCTTGTGGATTTTGAAGAGTTATGTTTAAGGGCAATTTGGCAGGTAGGATTAGACATGATAAGATTAAAAATTATCCTATTTTCATAAAATAATACCAATTAAAATAGTAGTATTATTTTATCTTATATTATCTAATCTCATTCACGTTTCATCCTATCTCCTCTCTGTCCAATACAATGCCATCCTATTCTATCCTATAAGAATAAGGTGTGTTTGTTTAGTATATAGGATAAGATATGATACGATGAAATTGAATTGTATAGAAAGGTAATAGGATAAAATGAAAATAAAATTAGATAACATGAGAGAAAATAATATTATAAGTTTAGTTAATATTGTTTTATTTTAAAATAGTATGAAAAGTTAGTAGACTTATGATTGGTTTTAATCACATCATTTTAAAATCAAACATGAGAATAAGATCATTTTTAATTCTATTTCATCTAATGTTATCTCTACAAATAAAAGGTAAAAGAGTGGGTGAGGAGAGATGCATTAATTTTAAGGTTTTTGTCTTTAATAATTTGAAATAAGGTTGTTTTTTAATTTTTAAAATTCTGAAACACGTGGGTAAAGAAATTTGGAAGGGTGGGTGAAAGTACATAGATTCTGGGATTCTCCTTTTAATTTTAGAAATTAAGAAATGTTGGAACAAAAATGAAAAATGAAAAATGAAAAATGTTATGCGTTTCCGTAATGTTTCCTTCACCTTTGGCAGGAGGCTCGCGACCCGGCCAACATTGCAATATGGGCCCGGGATTAGGGTTTGAAACCCTATATAAAAAAATAAAACCCTCATCCATATCTGTTCGATCTAGGGTTTTGAAAAGAGGAGGAGAGTAGACGGAGCCCAAGCGAAGCAATGGGTACGAAAATATTCATTTTTTGATATTTAGGTCATCGCTCTGATTCAGTTCTCTCCTGTTTGTTCTCTCATTCTTTCGGATCTTTTATTTGTATGTTGCAGCGAGGATCAAGGTTCACGAACTCAGAGGGAAAACGAAAGCGGAACTGTTAAACCAATTGAAGGATCTCAAGGCGGAGCTCGCTTTGCTCCGCGTTGCTAAGGTCACTGGTGGAGCTCCGAACAAGCTCTCCAAGATGTACTTTTCCTCTCTCTCTCTCTCTCTCTCTCTCTCTTGCTTCATTTATGTCATTTTGACTGGTAGGTCCATTGGTCGTTAGATTTGTAGTTTATAACTTGATTTATTAGTTTGGTGTAATTGGTGTTTTCTTGATGCAGAAAGGTCGTCAGGCTTTCGATTGCTCAGGTGTTGACTGTGATTTCGCAGAAGCAGAAAGCGGCTTTGAGGGAAGCTTATAAGAACAAGAAGTTCTTGCCTCTAGATCTGAGATCTAAGAAAACTAGAGCTATTAGAAGGCGTCTCACCAAGCACCAGGTAAAGTTCTTCGTCATACTTGTATTTACTAATTCTGAATATAGATGGATATTGCTGATTTTTTGGAAAATTATGGTAATGGTAATGCCTTTGGTTTCCATATGTTTATTCAATGATACGTGATTGAGGTTTGAATATGTTGACATGAATATTGTATATTACATTCAGGGAAAAGAGTGAAAAATTGTATACCAGACGCCAAATGTATTTTCACAGGCTAAAGTTGGTCCAATAACACGCCATTCAGTCTGTTATGCCAACTTTTTTAGATGGGGGATCCTGTGGTATTATAGACTATATTTGGTTTATGACTGAGAGCAGATATATAAATCAATGACAAAAGTTCAGAAACAACTCGTTTTTTTCATCAATTGTTTCCTTGATAAAATGTTGTTCTTGTGGTAAAATATTCAAAGTTGTTCAGTTGTTACCAACCAAATGTGGTTTTAATATTTTCAAATTGTTGGATTCTGTAAATTGTATTTGAATCAAACCAAACAAGGACCAGATTTTTTTGAATGACTGTTTACTCTGTAATTGCAACATTAGGTGCCTGGAATCTTTCTGTGTAATGAGTTTTGAACAATATCCCATGTTTTAATTGCATGAATTGGATAAATTTATCACATGAAGTGCGTATATAATAGTCTGAGGTGGTTTTTCTGTTTTCATGTGGAGCTCTCTTAATTTTTTTTCTTGTTCAAAACTTAGGCATATGCGTATTAAGATGGCATGTGTTGGATACATTTTGTTTTTCAACCACTACAGTTAAGCATTTGATTTATAGCATCCTGTTGTCTTGGTGTTGCAATATTTGTTATACTGTTGTATTTGGTAAGATCTAATATGGGTTATTTAACTTTCCTGTGTTTGATGCTATTTGCCTTTCGAAGTTGGAAGCTTTCATTCATAGGCCATTGGACTGAACTTTGTGGGCAGCACTTACCAATAGATGTTGATTGTGTAATTGCTGTGTTTAGTATCATGTTCTTTTTGCTTTGTATTGTTTCTTTAAATTATTTAATCTTTCCTTTTTCTTTTCCCCCTTCTAGGTAATCCCATATTTCTTTGTTTGGATATGTGACCCGAGGCATGACCCTTTTATTGGATTTTGAGTTTAAGCACATCTAGCTTCTTTTTCCCTTAGGGGAATTTAGCAAATCATTCTATTCTTGTTAATTTATAGTTATTATCTTTTTGTCATTCATGAGAGGGGTTTGTTTCTGAATTGATTTGCTGGTCATTATATTTTGTAGGTATTTTGTTAGTCATGGCTATCATGTTGTATGAATCTTGAAATTATGACTTGATTTAGTCTTAGGGGAAGTTGATGTGAATCTGATTTCAGTGTAAATGTGCTTTTGACTCTCTTGTCAATCATAAAAATATAGTGGAATCCTATGAGTTGAGGCTCAAATTTTGCTGCTGCAGTGCAACCAATACAATTTAAATAATCTGGAAGATCATTTGTAGATGAACTAAAAACTTCTTCACTATTCAATGACTTGAATCTTGATTTGGCTTATCAAAGTTTTAAAAAATATGATTTTGTCTCAAGTTTACAATGAAGAATGAAGGTATTTATTCCCTGAAGTCCTTTATGTACCAAATAATATACCCAAATATATTAAAAATTTTAACCTTCTTGCTTTAACACTTTACACAAAGTGTTTTCTCCACTTAATTTTGAGGTTTTTGTTTGCTGATTCAAAGACAAGTATGTACTCTTGAAAATGAAAATTTAGAAAATCACTTATTTATTGTTTTGTGCAAAGAACTTCTCTTAATAATCGGTTGAGCATTGATTTGTTGGTTCAATCGAAGAAGCGTCTTTTGTGTTGTTGTATTTGTGGATGTAGATAATTCTATTCAAATCACAAACTGAATGGGTCCTAAAAGGTCTGTTGGTCTATCTTTTTGATGTTGATTTGTCGTCACTCTTTTGAGATGACAATTTCTGTGACTTCATGGTTTGTTAATTTTACAAAGTTTTCATGCAGCTGATAAACAATTGGAGTTCTGATGCTGTTTGTTGTCATTGATTATGATTTTGGATTTTTCTAGCTAGTTATCCATGAGTATTTACCATGTCTCTGAATGACAATTTCTCTGACTTCATGGTTTGCTGACATGATTCAACTGAATGGGTCCTAAAAGGTCCGTGACTTCGTGATTCAAAGTCTAATTCTTCTCAAATGAAACAGTTATTTCCTAGTTTGTGTAAACTTTGGATATTTTTAATTTCACTCTACAAAGGAGGATCCTTGATTGTTTTCAACGCTGATGAATGCAAATATGTTTGTGTAAGTATTGATTTAGTTGGATGGATGCTTTCATACTTATTATGAAGAATGATCATGATAGTTAATGTTTTCAATGGAGCAACAAGCACTATCCTTTATTTTTTTCCCTTGGTTGAATATACAACATTGAATATTCTAGTGTGTTTTTAATCTTTTGAATTTTTTATCTATTCATTTGGCAGTTTTCTTTGCCCTTTTTCATACTGTATGTATGCTTAGTGTTGCAACCGACTTTTATTATGTTTTTATTGTAACCACAAATTTTTATTACTTGGGAAATAATCCTGTCTGAAATCGTCTGCTGTTAGCTTCCATTATTTCTAGCTTTTTATATTGTAAGTAGCTAGTTTGAAAAAAAAAATCCCTTTATAAGAAATTTTGTAATGCCTTTACCATTATGTATTGTTTCATGGTATTTGCATCTTGAAACTTATCTCTGTTTTTTTTGTTTTTCTCTTACATGCAGGCCTCCTTGAAGACAGAGAGAGAGAAGAAAAGGGATATGTATTTTCCCATGAGGAAGTATGCCATTAAGGTGTAGAGCAGGGCATTTAGTTTTTGGTTTCTGTTGTTATATGAGCTACAATTGGCAGAGTTTGGAATTTGCTTTCTGATAAATTTTGATTTATATGCACACATCCATTCTCCACATATATTTGTTTTTTGGGTATGAACAAGCTTAAATGTGCCAATGCATTTGAATGTTTTTGGATCACTTTCTACCAGTGATTTTTTAAATATTTTGTACTTAATATTTTGTTAATGCAAGGTTGGTTCTGTTGTCCGTAACAAAAATGGTTGGACTCGACACATTGGGTTTTTTCCTCATTAAATGGTAATGAGGCTTAGAAGTTATATGTTCTTATTCTGCGATTAGTTTCTGATCTTGGTTTAGGGATACCAAATTTTTATGCCGGATGAGGTGGCATTTGCAAAATCAGGAAATTTGATTAGGTCTCTCCTCCATAACTACGATATAGAAGAAACTGATACGTATTTAGTATTCAGTTCGACCTGATTTCCTTTATTGTTTAGTTCCAGATTTGTGTGTTCAAATCTGTGTTTTCAAAGCTGATGCATGATTAAGTAGTTTTTATGGCCAAGGGCTTGGGTCAAACAAAATTTATACATCAGATTTGTATCGAACGGGGCGGATATTTTAATGTATTCAAAGAATTATACTCTTCGTTGAATGCTGGTCGGTGTGTTCTGTTATTGTCCAACTGTTAGTATCTATGTTGATTCACTGGGCATTCTTCAAAAGATGAAAGGGGCTGTCCAAGCCAGAAAAAGAAAAATAAAAATGTTGCACATATGCCGGAATGAGAGATGGTAAGACGGCTTCATCAGTAGATTAAATAAAGCAAGTAATGCACGAAGGATCTTTTCAAGCTAGGTTAAGAAATACTGATAAAGGCTATTTTTAACCCAGCGTAAAAAAGTGGCATTGTAGAGGGCTAAAATGGCTCAGGTTGCTCTGGATTTGCACCATCACTGGCGCCATTTGGCGTTGGTATTTTTATGTTTTTCAGTTTTTTATTATTTATTTAGTTAAAAGTTTTTTTTCATTGAAATTTTTTTAAGTAGAACTTATAGTTTTTTTCAGTTAAAAAATTAATTATTAAAAATTTTTTAGTTACTTTTATTTATTTTTATATTATTTTATATTTTTTTACTTTTACTATTTTATACTTTATTTTGTTTTTTAATATATTTTTCTTAATGTATTTATTTATTTATTTTTAAAATTTGATATTTTTCTTATATTTTAAATATATTTAAAATTTTAATACTATAAAATTGATATTAGACATGAAATTGAAAATTATAATTTTTTAAATAAATTTAAGTAATACACAATAACAAATATAATATGAAACTTAATACTTAAGATAAAAATTTTCAACATAATATTTTAAATAAAGCTTTCATTGATTAAAATAGATAGCAAAAATAACATAAAACATATAATTTTAATAATCTGATAAATTTAATCCAGATCTTCCAATATTATTAAACAACGATACATAATCATCGAATAAAGTGAAAGGTCCCTGTCGTCGAGCTCTTTTTTGTAAAATTCTTGTTTGTTTAGCACGAAAATACTCATGTATGGTTGGATCAGAAATGAAATTCAAGTCTTTGAATAAAATTTTGTTCTCTTCTTTCATTTCCTTCAACTGCAATTTTTTTGCCTCATTTTGTGTATAGGTCGCATGAATTTTCAAATCTTAATTTTTACTTAAAGTAGCATTTTTTTTAAAATATCTCCATAAGTTCTTCGCTATATTTTTTAATGGTATTGGCTATAGTTGATATAGCTTTGTCACTTTTCCTTTTTAGTTGTGCCTTTTTAACACCCATGGGACGTGAATATGGAGTGCCATTGTCTTCCTCTAAGTTGAGAGAAAATGATGATAAGTTAGGGGATGCTTTGTTAGATTCGGAGGTTGGAGTATTTAATTGAGAAAATTGTAGTTATTTGGTTGTAATTGAATAATACAAAGATTACGAACATTGTGACACTTGAACTTTTCGTAGTCCTTAACAATATTCCACACATGGTTAAATCTGAATCTTCTTTTATAGTTGAGATCTTGATTGAATAATTCTTTTACCTGAGTTAACTATGTATGAGTTTATATGAAGTTAAATATAAAATTTGTAAGACTAATATAAAAATAACAGTGAAATACTTGGGATTAAAATCTGCCCGTAATGGGATCTTGAGAGATTTGTAAGTACACTTCATAAAGAAGAACATATTCAGCTATGGTGTATAAAGAACTTCTAATAGACATTTTTCGCGAAAGGTATTGAGTGGAAGAAAAGAAGTTCTGATGAGAGAGTGAAAATGAGTTTAGGATTAGAAGAAACCAAATGACTTTGATGAAAAAAAATGGATGGTTTCATTTGGCTTTTATAGACACAAGAATGAGAAAAAAAATCTTGTTGTATCATCCTTCTTGTACACATCATAGGCAAGGTCAAATCTAGAATCAGAATAAAAATCTCGTTGCACTTGTCTTTTCGTATACATCAAAGTCAAATTTAGAATCAAAATTTCATTATACTAATCTTTTCGTACACATCAAAGTCAAAATTAAAATCAAAATCTTGTCGCACCAGTCATGTCAAGCACATCATAGTCAATATCTGAATAAGAATCTCGTTGTACCAATCATTTCGTACACATCAAAACCAAATTCAAAATTAGAATTTCGTCGTATCGATCTTTTCGTACACATCAAAGTCAAATTTAGAATTAGAATTTCGTCGTATCGATCTTTTCGTACACATCAAAGCCAAAATCACATCTTATGAGCCCTTTTATTTAATCCTCACCACTATAAATACTAAGCCAATAATCTAAGTTGAGGATCCTTTGTTCAATTATCTAACTTAACAAAGCCATATTTATTCTCAACATGAATTTCAATATTGGAGGTCTATCTAACTTATCATCTTCCACTTCGTCTTCTGAAAGCGAAGATGAAACACCAATGATGGAGGCATTTTCTGATCATTATCTTAGATCACCAACAATTATTGATATTAAAAGGCTACTATATTTTGGTGAGAAGCGTAGGTTTCTAGGGATACTAGGCAGTTTATATTGCATGCATTGGAAATGGAAAAACAATCCTACGGCATGGGCAGGTTAATACTCAGGTCATAGTGGATCACTGACTATCATTCATGAAGTTGTAACATATTATGATTTTTGGATATGAAATGCATATTTCGATATGCCAGGTACAAATAATGACATAAATGTGTTGGAGTCATCAATTCTTTTTTTTTTTTTCAATCTAACCCTTGGTATTGCTCCTCCCACTCGTTATGTTATTCAAGCAAAAGAATACAATATGAGTTATTATTTGACAGATAGTATATTCCCAAAATGGTCAATTATTTAGACTATTTATCAGCTTCAAGGACGGAAAAAATAATATTTTGTTAAGAAACAAGAAGCATGTAGGAAAGATGTTGAGTGCGCATTTGGACTCCTCTAGTCATGATTTGCTATTATTGCCGAGCCAGTATGTTGTTGGCAAAAAGCCGTGTTACAAGATATCATGTCTACATGTATTATTATACACAATATGATAATTGAGGATGAATGTGATTTTTGTGCATCTATTGAAATTAATGAAGATGCAAGAGAGCTACCAACTATAGATGTTGAAATGGTTAATGATGAAAGTGTCCGATTTCAACAATTTTTGACTTGGTATAAACAAATTAAAGATGCAAATGGTTACTTTGAGCTTTGAAATTCATTAATTGATCGCTTAAGGAAAAAAATATAATAACTCAAATGATTAAGAATATCTTTTTATAATTAATGAAATAATTTAACCATTAATTTTTGTAATGCATTATTTTTTAAGTTAGAGTAAAATTTAAATTTTATATAATAATTAATTACTAATGATCTACTAAATAATTTATAATTAATTAATTTTAATTAATATTATATAATTAATTAATTTTAATTAATTATTATATAATAAAATAGTTATTTAAGCTTTATAGTGTATTAATTATAACATAATATTGAGTAAATATGTGAAATAAAATATATATATAAAAATATAATTTTAAAAAATAATAAAAATAAAAAAGAGGTAAAAAAATAAGTAAAAAAATGAAGTTAGGGTCGAAGATACCCTACAAACCATATCTCCTTCCAAGACACTTGTTTCAGATAAGACCGACTGGAGAGGCTTTGCTTGATGATGAGCTAAGAGATGCCAATATGGACGTGTTTGTTCGTTAAATTTTTTGGCTCATGTAGGGGACGTCAAAATGAGTTGAAGTTCTTCCAAGAACTAGGGTTTGTACACATTCAACATTAGGCAATTCCTGGCTCCGAAGAGTTGAATAATCAAACAAAAAAAAAAAAAAAAAAAGAAAAAAGAAAAGAGAGATTGCCGTGTCTAAGGGTGTTTTAGTTCAGTTCAGTTTTAATCAGAGTTAAACACAAATGTGATTTAAATTAGTTTCGAGTTAAAAGAGATAAGATTTAATTTTAACCCAGATTAACCAAACTAAACTCAATTACTTGTGAACTCGATTCGAGAGGTTGATGTAAAGGATTGACTTTGGGTAAGGTTGGCTTGGATTGGATTATTGTTGGACTTGGGAGTCTTCTGAATACAAAACCCCATCGGAAAAAAAACTTATATTAACAAAATCCAATTCATCGGGTTGAGTTTGGTTCAATTACGTTGGCTTACGTTCCTAGCTGCATCAAATAAAAAATTTCCTTCTTTTTCAACGTTTGGAGATTATAAATGGAAATAGATCTAAACAGCCAACCGTCAATGCAAGCAAAGATGTTCTTAATTTACCATGAATACAAGGATATTAAACAACAATCCTTTCTTGCAATATCGAAACTTCTTTCCTTTTTTTCTCAAAATGAAAGGAATAAAATACAAGTAGGCATTTGGCTCCCTAGCCTCAAGCCCAAAACGTTAGTCTTAAGAGCTCATAAGGCCGTCTCGGCTGCAAAAATCAAAATGTTGGGCAGCTTATTGAAGTTGCAGTTGCAAGGCTGATTTTGGTACTTTCAATTTTCCAAGGTCGTCTACATGAAGTTGTGTCAAACCCACAGGCATTACAAAACTGAAAATTGCAATTAATTGAAATAGCATAACGTTGATGTTTTCAATAGAAAAAATGTGGAAAATGTTGGAGCCCACAGCGTGAGCAAGTTTGCTCTCACTTCTCTCCATGCCATGCAGACGAGCATCAGCCTTGATGTAACTCCTCTCATCATTTTTAACTGGCTTCATCTCTTGCCATTCACGGGAGATGATGCAGCGGTGATATTTGTAGATCTGTGGACTATATTTGCGAAAACACAAAACTAGAAGAAATAGAAAAGAATGCAAAATGATGGTGTTTGAAAATATGAAAGTACTGCTTACATTAATAAAAAACTACTGACGACCACAGTGGGAGTCGAACCCACGACCTTTTGATCCGAAGTCAAACGCGCTAATCCACTGCGCTATGCGGTCTTATGCTGCAGACTTCTTAGCACTTTTATATTTAACAATTTTCTGTGTAAGTATTCATTACAACATGATAAGTAAAAAATATTTTAAATTTTTATAAATATATAAAATAATACATGTAAAAATTAATATTTCTTTTATAAGTTTTTTAAATTTATTTTAAAGGTTAATGATCTACAAATACAGATTTGAGAAAAAAGTCACACACACACACACACACATACACACACACATATATATAGGGCCTTAAAATCACTCCACTTCCTGCCTCTCTCCAAAAAGAATGGGGCATGGTGTAAAAGATCAAACATGGTGTACCTGGGATTACCCTTTTTTGATTTTCCAAGTCCTATGAGACATTACATTCCTTGGGTAGGTGTGGGCATACATGATAAGTTGTATGGCATATGAGATCACTTTTCATGAATTCAAATGATGGACACGTCCCATGGAGCTTTAGGTAGGGTAGGGTGCACATGATCATGGTGTTCCACCCATGTGTCTTACATATGTTAGGGATGGCCATGACTTCATGTGTTCACAAAAATTAAATAAAAATTAATATCTTCTTATTTACAAGGAATTATAATTTATAACTTATAGTTTTAGAATCACATGAACCTAATGCACATTTTAAGGTGTAGTTTGGCCCAAGGTGATTTTCTTAGAAAAATTTCCTTGTTTAGGACCCATTAAGGTTACTAGGCAAATGAAAATCCAAATCTTAGCTAATTGTTCTGATTTTTGGATATGTTACTTATTTTTTTAATTCATGTCATCCCATTTCGTTTTGGATCATTTCGATTCCCCGAAGTATCCTAAATGTCGATTCTTTCTGTAACACCCTAACCCCTGAGACTTTCAATTTGGACTTTACCACAAGGCAGGCCGAACCGGTGTTACTTTACAAGTACATAACTTGACTTTTTATTTCAATTATTTTATGTCTTATTTGTATTTATGAGTACATTACTCAAATTTAGGAATTTAATAAGGCAATAATACAAGAAATAAAAAAAATCCATAACTCTATTAATTAAATAAAATTGATTACATAATTCAATCTTGAAGAAAAACTATTACAGCGAAAAATTCAAAACTTGGGCAACATGCCCTTACATAGAAATTAGAAACTTTCTAAATCATAAAAAAAATTAACTAATATTCATGGTCTTCGTGTGATTCAATTTCCTGAAAAATAGAAGGAAGGGGTGAGCACATAGCCCAGTGGATCTTTTTCAAAACCACTAATTTACTAATTCAGCATTAACAACACATTCAAATTCAAATACTTGAGTGAAAAGACATTTTCTTGTCAAATTTCATTGGACTTAGGGCCTAACCCATATTCCTAGTTTTTTTTGGGGACATCAACCATGTGAACTAATCACATATGACCCACAATGACCCTCATGTTCACTGTGACAATACGTGGTTCTTAATCTCAATATCTTTCTTTAAATCTCATAGTCATAGATCATAAATAAATCATGCTCAAGAAAAATATATAAAAATAATTTCAACATATAAACATTCAGAACATGAAAGCAAACACTTGTTATGCATCATGTTTTTATTTATTAAAATAAATCTAAACATGTATAATCTAATAATGACATAATTTCATGGTGTACATGCAAATCTGAAATACATCTTTTAAAAAAATAAATAAATCATATTATTCAAACATAATAAACACATCAAACGAAAATTAAAAATGCACAAACATGGTATTAAACTGAAGAAGTAGAATAGGGGTTTGAGAAATCACTTCTACCTCAAATAAATCTCTTCTGCACACTTTTGAAATTCGGCAGAGTTCCGTTACTCCAAAGCTTCTAAACACTCAAGAACTCTTAAGAACACTCAAGAACAGTTCAAGATTACTCAAGAACTGAGGGGATTGCCAAGAAGAAGGCTAGAGAGAGTCAAGAGAGACTAGTATGCTCTTGATTTGAGATGAAAAGAATGAGAGCACTAGGGTCCTTTATATAGAGTTTAGGGGAGTGAAAATTAGTAACTTTAGATTTTTTTCAAATAAAAAATTTCTATTTTCTGGGGTTTTGGCGGCTCAATTCAAATAATGGATTTTTTTGGGATTTTTCTTCCTTATTTCGTTTTTTCTGTTTTCATTCAATTTTTTTTTTGATTTTAGCTAACGATTTCGGTCAGATTGTCGAAATCGTGCGGCTCCTGGCGATTCCGCGCGCGAGCGAGTTCTGCGAATTCGTCGAACTCGTGCGCGTATTATTATTTTTAATATATAATGTTTCTTTATATTACTGAATTTCTATTTTAAAAATTTTATTATTATTATTATCATTTTTTTGATATATATTATACAATGTTATAAAATTATAAGTGTTATGATTTATACTTATATTATACCATTACATAACTATATGTTATACCATAATACATTTATATATATATATATACACACATATATTATACCATTAAATATATTGACTAACATACTGTTATACAATTTTTTTTTGTAATACAATTATATTATTATACTTATATAATGTTATACCTACAAATATACGTATATAACATTTTTATTAAATAAAAATGTTATGATAATTTTTTTATTTTACATATTAATCCTCTTATATTCAATTATGTAAATTTATCTATATACATATTCCTATAACAATATTTTTTTTCCAACCATAACAAATATATATTTTTTTAAACTTGTATATACAAGGTTTTCTAATTAATTTAATTTTATTATAATTTTTTTCAATTAAAATTTTTATTTGAAATTCATACAAAATTCATAGGTGTTACATTCTAGCCCTCTTAAAAGAAATGTCGTCCTCGAAATTTGCACTTATTCATGGGTTTCCATTAAATAGATGTGGGTATTTGGTCTTCATTTCACTTTTTAGTTCTCAGGTAGCCTCTTCCATTTCATGATGCTTTTACAACACTTTAACTAAGGGAATATTCTTAGTTCTCAGGTTCTATACCTTATGATCAAGGATTCTAACTGTCGCTTCTTCATAAGTGGCATCCTCTTGAATATTCACTTCCTCCCAATAGATGATGTGAGAAAGGTCTGGTTCACACTTTCTCAACATCGACACGTGGAACACATTGTGGACTGAGGTCATCCGGTTTGGTAACTCCAACTCGTAAGCACATTCTCCGATCCTCCTAAGTATTTCAAAGGGGTCCAACAAATCTTGGTGACAACTTCCCCTTGAATCTGAACCTCTTAATACCCTTATGTAGACTAATTCTTAGAAAGACTTTGTCCCCTACTTAAAACGCTAGGGGTCTCCTCCTCTTGTCAGCATAGCTCTTCTAATGACTCTGAGCTGTAGCCAACCTCTTTCGTATTAGTTTGACTTGGTTGTTCATTTCTTCCACCAAGTCTGGCCCCATAAGAACATGGTCCTCAAGTTCGCCCTAATAGGTTGGTGATCTGTAGGGCCTTCCATACAGAGCCATATATGGAGCCATCTTGATACTTGCTTGGAAACTATTGTTATAGGCAAACTCTGCTAAGTGCAGGTACTTACTCCAATTTTCTTTAAAGTCCAGAACACAAGATCTCAACATATCTTCTAAGGTCTGGATAACTCTCTCAGATTGCCCATCTGTCTGGGGATGAAAAGCAGTGCTCATGGTGATTTTAGTCCCCAACTCCTTCTGTATGCTATGCCAGAATCGAGAAGTGAAACGAGAGTCTCGGTCAGATACTATAGTCTTGGGCACACCATGCAATCTTACTACTTGTAATACCCTAAAATTGTGTGAAATAATTTAAAATAAATAAAACAAGTCAAATAAATAAATTTCAAAGATTTTAAGAAATTTTGGGTGCAAATGGTGGGTTGGCACATGAAAAATAAAATAAATTAGAGATATAGTGAAAATTAAACAAATAAAACCTTAATTTGATAA
>JAJIYU010012678.1:0-14394 GCA_030144865.1 Tinospora cordifolia
TTGCATTGTCTGGTTGGAATAATGGATTAAATAGATGGAATGATTCACTGGGCTGTGTAGCTCACCCCCTTATTTTTCACAACAAAAAATTAATCAACCTGCGAGGAGATTTTTCCATAGAAAGTTTTATTTATTTTATTGTAGGGCACATCGGCCAAAGTGGAATCATGTATTTTCAGCTTTAAATTTACTTTTCACTGTAATGGAATATTGTACTTGGAATTGTTGAATGAACAAACGAAGAATCTTCTTTACTATGATGTCATTTTGTACATAGACTAATGTACACATGAACCCTACTGCATTTGGGTCTAAGAAGAAGAAAATGTAGCACGGGCTCATCTCCCGGGCATCCCAAGATTTTTGATCAAAGAGAATTGAATCGTGAGATGACGTGGAATATGGGACTTGGGAGGCGGGGTGTTACAGGTCAGGATATCACCAGGTGCGTATTCGAGAGTCAGACATTTCAAAAAACAGCATTTAGAACCAAATATGGTCAATTTGAGTTCATTGTAATGCCTTTTGGTCTGACTAATGCACCAGCAACTTTTATGGATTTGATGAACAGGGTTTTCAGACTTTACTTGGACCAGTTTGTAGTAGTTTTTGTGGATGACATCTTGATTTATTTGAAATCAGAAGAAGATCATGTGAGACACTTAAAGATTGTTTTGGAGACTCTTAGAAACCATCATTTGTATGCTAAATTTAGTAAATGTGAATTTTGAATGAAGATGGTGAAATTTCTTGGGCATATAGTATCTGCAGAAGGCATATCTATTGATCTGGAGAAAGTAGAAGCGGTCATGAACTGGAAACAACCAAAAACAGTCACTGAGATTCGAAGTTTCATAGAGTTAGCTGGATATTACAAGCGATTCATCTAAGACTTCTCCAGGTTAGCAAACCCTATGACAAAGCTAACTCGGAAAGGAGTCAAGTTTATTTGGGATGATAGATGTGAGTCAGCTTTCCAAGAGTTAAAGAAGAGACTTACTTCAGCCCAATACTTATTACCCCAACTCATGCAGTGGGTTATACACTCTATACTGACGCGTCAAGGAATGGTTTGGGTGTTGTACTAATGCAGGACGGTAAGGTTGTCGCTTATGCCTCACGACAACTAAAGGTACATGAACAAAACTATCCAATTCATGATTTGGAGCTAGTAGCTATTGTTTTTGCCTTGAAGATTTGGAGACATTACCTTTACAGAAAGAGATTCGACTTGTACTCGGACCATAAAAGTTTGAAATACATATATACTCAAAAGGAGTTGAACCTCAGACAAAGAAGATGGATGAAATTCTTAAAAGATTATGACTTTCAGCTTCACTACCATCCAGGAAAGGCGAATGTTGTAGCAGACTCCTTGAGCAAAAAATATAGTAAAATTGAAGAAGAAAAAGGTCAAATGTATTAGCTGAGAGAGAGTTATAATTTGGGTGTTAGAAAATATGAGGATCAAGCAGTGTTATTCACTATGATGTGTCAACTAGATCTACTTGGGCAAATCAAGGAAGAGCAGAAACACGATAAGTGGATCCTATATTGAAGGTATAAAATCAGGCAGACATAGTGGTTTTAAAATTGATACAGATGGCATGCTGCGATTGGGCAATAGAGTTTGTGTACCTGAGAGCGGGCAGAGTAGACAGATGATATTGGATGCACTAGAACCTCTGCAAGACTTATTGGTGGAAAGGGATGAAGAAAGACATGGCTACATATGTTTCTAAATTTTTAACTTGTCAGCAGGTGAAAGCTAAACATAAGAGACCCACAGGTTTACTCCAACCTCTTCCTATACCACAGTGGAAATGGGACAACATTGTGATGGATTTTGTTAGCAAGTTGCCTAAGAATCAGAAAGGGGAAGACTATAACACCCCGTAACTTCGCGAGCGTGCCACGTCGCGAGCAAATAATTGGATAAATAAAATAAAGTATTTTTAGCAAATTAATAGCGATAAATAGAATAAGAAATAAAAATTATTAAATAAATACTTAGAAATCGTGGTTGAAGAAAATAAATGAAAATGTTGCGATGCTGGCGAACACGACGACAAAAGAATTTTGAAATAAATAAATCACGAAAAAATAATAATAATAATAATAATTTTTGATTTAAAAGTTAAGAGATTAATATACATATTTAAGCATACATGCCTTATACGAAATAAAGAGGGTTAGAATAAAAAAAAACAAAAAATAGATATATGAGTTATAATAGGAAGGTGGCGTACTGGAGACGCCGGAACAGGGCGGCAAAGATGGTGCGGGAACTATCGAGCGCCTTCGGATTTGGCGATGTTCGAATTTATAAAGAGGGAAGACTGAGGAAGCTGCTGGAAGATGAAGGAAAGAAGGTGGAACGTGGACTGAAGAAAAGAGGAGAGAGTGACGGACGGCAGCCATTGCAGCTGCTGCTGCTCATGTGCAGACCGTAGAAGAAGAAGAAAACCAGCACTGCTAGTTTACGTGATGCTCCAAGCTGCAACTTTAATTGCCGCTGCTGCTACCGAAAAATGAAAAGAAAACAGAGAGAGAGAAGAGAGCGACTGGGACCATGAGCAACAGAGGAGAATGAAGAGGAAAGCTGTGCAGGGATGAGCAAAAACAGGGTTGTTGAAATTTGTAGCAGCTGTGGGACGTTGATGAATGAGGAGATGAGCGATGATGAGCTGCTGGGAAGTATGATGATGATGAAGAAGGGTGCGTGCTGGTGCTGCTGCGTGAGAGTGAAACGGAACAGGGGATTGAGTAAGGTGATGCTGCTGGTGGCGTGGAAGATTGAAGAAGTAAGGTGTTGTTGCTGCAAATGTTTCACGCTGCTACTGCTCTGGGTGGGAGTTAAGTCGAACAGAAGCCTCTGCTGCTGCGGTTGCTGCTATTGCTGCAGCTTCTGTCGTGAGTTGTTGGAACGAAAATGAAGAAATGGAAGCAGGGACGGTGATTAGTTAATGAAATAGTGGTAGCTGCGTGAGGCTTCGATGAAGCATGCTCGTGCATGAGGAAGGAGATGGGAAATTTGGCTGCTGCAACTGAAAACAGAGGCTGCTGTTGCATCATTTCCATTGACCAGTCTAGTCCGTGAAGAGTGAAGGTGGTTGATCCTCTGTTGCTGTCCGTCAGGTGTGTGTTGAAGAGTTTGAATGATGCAATCCGTGAAAGAAGAAGAACAGAGGAGGCTGCAAATTGAATGGAGTTGAATAGGGGCTGTTGTTGCAGACTGAAGAGGAATTGAAGATGATGAAGAACGTTGCTGCTGCCGGAACATGAGGAGAAGAAGAAGATCATTGCTTGGTGTGTTGACCGAAATATGGATAAAAAGCTCTAAGACGGTCATAGCGACAAAGGAGTAGGAAATCACCAAGAATTCAAGTGGGCATGATTTTCTCTCTCACGTGTATTATGCGGATTTAAAATTCAAGACATTGTTTGAATAGATTATAGGTTATTAATGTTTTGAAAAAGGTTGATTTGAATTGTTGGAATTGGATGTTTTGGTTGAAATTGTCGAATTGCCGAATGATTTACCACTATGCATTATTTCTATTAAGATTTACCGCTCATGTGATATTTCATTGATCTATTTCTGATATCATGTTGATTGAATGTTTGGGCTTGAATGCATGATTGCTTCACTAAATTAAGATTGATGGTTAAATAAGAACCCCACATACAGATACGACAGGCTACATAGCGTCGTAAATATTCCTAACCCTTAGTGTCGATAGCAAATTTTATTGTCTTGGGAATCATAAGGAATAGGCTGCATAGCGTTCCTTACCTTTGACGGTGATATCTTGGGAATAAAAAGTAATAGGCCGCACGGCGTTCCTTTCCTTAGATTTTGCTCGACACTTGATTTGTCTTCGGGATTTGGTAACAGGCTGCATAGTGTTACCTCAATAATTGGCTGCATAGCATTACTATCCCTTAGACTGTGATTCACATGTACAGTCCACAAGGCATGCATGGGGATAAGTAATAGGCTGCACAGCGTTACTTATCTTTGGATGTTGATGTTCTTGATTTCTTGTTTCTAGCCAAAATGCATGCACTTATTTCCATCCTGGATCACAAAGGAATATTCGGAGTCTAACCAACTCTTCCGATTTAGGTTACAACAAACAATTTAATGTTTGAAACGCCTAATGTTTGAAAGTGTTTGTAATATTTTGGATTGGGTCTGTATAATGCATGTGATGTGTAGGAATGATCCACTGGGCTTTCGAGCTCACCCATTATATTTTTCAGGTACACTTGGACGTAGAATCTATTAACCATGTCAGAAGACCCGCACTTTGTTTGAACACCTCATGGGGAAGTCGTCGGGGATAGGTAATTTGGAAGTCTTGCTTTAGATATTTCACTGGATTATTGTAACATGTTTTCATTGGTTTAATTTCAATTGTTTCATTTTTCAATAGATTTCCTCGTGTAGCAGATTGGTTTAACTAAATAATTTGAAAAGTATTTCCGCTGCTTTACTTAAGATTTATTTGAAAGACTTACTATGATTTTCTATATTGTACATGACATCTTTATGGACTTAGACTTGAGAATTAAAGATTATGAACTGTAAATTGAAGAAAAGATATTTTGATAGAAGAGAATTTTAGTAGCATCTCGATTTTCATCGAATTACGATCCACACGTGAACGGAGGTCCGGTCGAAAATTGGGGTGTTACAAAGACACTGTGTGGGTTATAGTTGATCGTCTCACAAAAGTAGCTCACTTCCTACCAATTAGATCCACAGATCCAATTAGTAAACTGGGGGAACTTTATGTTAAGGAGATTGTAAAACTACACGGAGTTCCCAAGACTATAATATCAAACAGGGATGCGAGGTTTACATCTCAATTCTGGCAGAGTCTACAAAAATAGTTGGGTACTAGACTAAAAATGAGCAAAGCCTTTCACCCGCAAACAGACGGACAATCAGAAAGAGTAATACATATTTTGAAGGATATGTTGAGAGCATGTGTTCTTGATTTCAAGGACAACTGGAGCAAACACTTGCATTTAGCTAAATTTGCCTACAATAATAGCTATCAAGCAAGTATCCAAATGTTACCGTATGAGGCTTTGTATGGTAGACCTTGTAGGTCACCATCATGCTGGGCAGATCTGGAAGTTCGAGTGCTTACCGGACCAGACTTAGTAGAGGAGATGAACAATCAAGTCAAATTGATTTAGAAGAGATCAGCGACAGCCCAGAGTAGACAGAAGAACTATGCTGATAAACGGAGGAGACCCTTGGAGTTCCAAGTGGGTGATAGAGTGTTTCTGAGGGTTAGTCCTCAAAAGGTATTAGAAGATTTGGACACAAGGAAAAATTGTCACCAAGATTTATTGGGTCATTTGAGATCACAAGGCGAGTTGGAGAATGTGCATATGAGCTCGATCAACCTAATCAGATGTCTTCGGCTCATAATGTCTTTCACATATCAATGCTATGAAAGTACGAGCCTAACTCCTCTCATATCATCCACTGAGAGTAGATACGAGTACAAGACGACGCCACATAGGAGGAGTCTGCAATTAGTATACTGGATCACAAAATACAGAGCTTACAGCATTCCATTAGTCAAAGTACTTTGGAGGCATCACAGCGTCGAGGAAGCAACCTGAGAATTAGAAAGTGAAATGCGAACCAAATATCCAAGTCTATTCACCAGGAGCATCTAATCGGCAATGTTGCGGGCAGCAAACGATTCAGGTAAGCTAATTCAAATTTCGATGACGAAATTTAAATTAAGGGGGGTAGATTGTAATAATTGAGAAAATAAATAAATAAAATATATTTAATTTAGTTGGATGAAGATTTTTTAAAAAAAAGGAGAAAGATATACATATATACATGAGAAATAATGTATATACACATATATACATGTGAATATTGGTTAATAAAAAAAATAATTAATTGAAAATATTATCTAAATTTTATTAACTAGTAAAAGATTTAATAAATTGAATTTTGGTACACAAAACACAAAATAAAATCAGAAACTTAGTAGAAAATTGATGTAAAGTATGCATATTTAAGTATATAAGGAGTATATATTGCATATATTAGAAATTATGTACTAAAAGGGGTTCCAAATACACATAAAAATCCAAACACGGGATTTGCACACTCTCCACGTCATATGAGGATCAACGGGTGAGAAAGTTGGATCAAAATCAAATACCACTAAGATAACAACAACAAGTTCAAGGTAAACTCAAACACCTACTCATATCTTATCCATACTAACCTTTCCCTATATTAATGTGGCATCTTCCCTATTCCTCCCACGACTTTCCTCCTATTTCCTCTCCTCTTGTCGATTTCTTTCCCTCCTTGCAAGTTCTAGTCGTCCAAGCCCTCAATCAAGGAGAAACCCCACAAAAAAATTGAAGCACAAACATTGATTCACAAGGTAATAGCTATACGCCATACTTTATTCTTCTTCTTTCCTTTTGTTTTTCTCTTTTCCTTCTAAGTTTTGATTTCGGTATTCTCCCCTCTTGCTAGACGTCTCTTTGTTCCAGCCATTGAAGAATATCACAAAAGGTTGACAGTGCATGCATTATGCCATAACGATCCATTCTACTAGGTAATGCCCTATATTATCTTCACTACCCTCTCTACCTTTTTTTTTCTTCTTCTTTCT
This sequence comes from Tinospora cordifolia, assembly GCA_030144865.1. Classification (NCBI taxonomy): domain Eukaryota; kingdom Viridiplantae; phylum Streptophyta; class Magnoliopsida; order Ranunculales; family Menispermaceae; genus Tinospora; species Tinospora cordifolia. The sequence continues at coordinate 6,672 of JAJIYU010012678.1, forward strand.
ACCCCTTGATGTAATTATCCTTTCTATCAGAAATTTTTGAAATACTTTCCAAGTTTCATCATCAAAACAAAAACGTAAATCAGCCCAAAGAAGAGCCAAGAACTCTCTTTTGAAATACCCATCATCAACGAGACATTCGGGGCAATGATCGAAAGGTATAACGATCTTATTCCTTTCTAATGTTCACTTTTTGATTTCTAGCAATAATCTAATGATTTAGAAGGGTTATAGGTTTATGAAAACATGAAAGGTGGAAGGAAATAACATCTACATGGGGAAAGGGATCAAATATGCATGTATGTTCATGAAACTAGTAACCATGCATGATGCATATAGAGATTAACGATATATATGGTAAAGTGATGTTAATAAGTTGTTATTTGATGAAAAACCAGCAAGTAGGGTTGCTGGAAAATCATGAATATAGATGCACAAAATTCTGATTTTTAGGGAATGATGATAAAGCATACAAACAAGGCATTGCAAATTTGGTGAGAATTTCATATATTTAGATGTCAAAAACCAGCAAGTAGGTTGCTGGAAAATAGAGATCTAAGTTACATGTAATGTTAATATTTGAGTGTTATAAAATAGCACACCCATGAAAACCGTATGCATGAAATAATTAGGATACATGCATGTTTAAGAGATGGTTAAGCATCATCACTAATAGGGTGTTGTTTGATGCATATATGAATCAAATATCAGCAAGGTAGCTTGCTGGAAAATTATGGCTAAACATGCTTAAGAGGCTAAAAAGGGATATAAGATTTTAACATACATCAAATCTTAAGAATATGCGTATAAGTCATTAAAACGACTATGATTTCATGATGCATGCTGGTCATGGCTGAATATTTAATAGCTTCAAATGGTTTTAAAAAAAGGTTTTAAAAGTAATTAGATAGTAAGTATTTTTAATTGAAAGAAGGGTAAGTCAAGTCCAATTATCAAACAAGGGGAACAGTGCGCACTAAATGCACTGAAAAGGTGAATGGTGCACTGTTTGTCATGTTTCTTAAAAAATTAGTAAATTTATGGTTTAAAAATATTATATGTTGTTCAATTACTAAAAATAATTACCTTAACTATTTGAGATTGAGAAGTCACGACATTCGAGTTGACAGTGTACAAGAATAGGAGCTAAGAAAGTGCACTGACAGATGAAAATGATTACCGTGCTCTTTCGTATTATTTTAGTTTTAAATATGGAATATGATTGTATGCTTATTTGATTGAATACCTAGGAGCATGCTAGGGTGTGATTATGTCATTATTGTGATTGATTGATTTCATGCATGAATGATATGTTGAGTGATATGCCTTATATGTTGGATAACATGTGTTATAATTGTGCGCATGTTAAATTTATGTTTTCACAATATTTTGGTTATGTGTGGAAAGTAGAAGACATTGAACATGCTAGAACTTGATCTTGTTAAACACTTTAAGATCACTATAATCAAGAATTAAACCACGTACCGGCTCAATGAATCAAAATTGATCATTGTGGGTGTTCTCAAAATATGAAATTGATATTATATTTGAAATGGAACACTGGGTTGGACCCTAGTTCCCGAACATTGGATGATATGCATGACCCCTCCTTGTCATTAGCACTGGGTGCTCGTTGTATTGATGAAAACACCAAGGATGGTCCTTTTGGTCTGAATGTCAATTGAAAAATAATTGAATTACTTGAAACGCCTAATGTTTGATAAGTGTTTGCATATTCTGTGTTTTGACTTTGATAATGCTTGAGATGTATTGCGTATAATCCACTGGGCTCTTTGAGCTCACCCCATTTCTTATTTTTTCAGGTACCCAATAGTTTAGCATTGCCGTTGATGAGACAAAGTAGAGTGTAATTAGTGGTAGACCTCCTTGATGAGGTTGTCTTAGTCATAAGTTTATTATTGTCTTTAGTTAGGCAAGTAGTCAGTGAATCTCCTTTTATTTCATTTATTGAGTTGTTATTTAAAACAAAGTCATGAGGCCAAATGTTAGTTTGATTATTATTGGGTTAAATTGAACAAATATGACATCCCATGTTTTTAGTCATAAACCTATTTGTTATTCATTTATTTACTCATATAATTTTGTGGGATGTGACCTGGTGGAATCAAGAGATTTATTATTGATGTGTGAAACAAGTAATATCCCGGTTCTCAACAATGTCATGTGACAAAAATGAACATGTATGTGTATGTATCTCTAAGTATGAGATCAACGAAGAAATTGTGTATGTTTTGGGAGCCGGGGTGTTACATAGTATTTTTGTATGGGGACATGCTAGTTTACATGCAACACCTCTTATATGCATCAAGCCAACGAATTATTATAAATTCTCCCCTTTGCAATTGGTTTTTGGTCAAGAGCCAAATATTTTCCATCTACGAATTTTCAGGTATGTGGTATATGTTCCAATTGCTTTACAACAACGCACTAAGATAGGTAATTGACGTAGAATTATATCCAACATATATATATATATATGTTGGATATAATTCTACGTCAATAATTAAATATGTTGAACTAGTGACTGGAGATTTTTTACAGAACGGTTAACTAACTGTCATTTTGATGAGACCGTTTTTTCAACATTAGGAGAAAAAAATAAACAACTAGGAAAAGAAATAGATTGAAATGTTTCATCATTATCCTAATTTAATCCTCGAACAAAACAATGTGAACATAAAGTTCAAATGATAACTCATTTACAAAATATTGCAAATAGATTGTTGGATGCATTCACTGACTTTAAAAGAGTGACTAAATCACATATATCAGCTATCAATGCTCCAACTCATATTAAATTTCATGAAGGCACTTGTTGCAAATGAATCTAAGGCATGCCTAAAACATGGTAAACCAATTGTTTCCAAAGATAAAAATCTTCGAAAAAGAAAATGAGCAACTGATAAGGATATCCAAATGGAGGAGGTTGATACTCTTGAAGAGATTAATGACATAACTAATAATGAAACCCCAAAAAAGGTACATATACCTGAAAATAATAAAGAAATCTTAATTAGTTATGTCACCATGGGAATGAGATTGACTTGAAAAGAAAAAGTTGTTGATAATATCTTTGCTTATAAAGTAACGCTTGATGTTTTGAATGAAAGCGAAGATCTTGAGCCTAAATTTATTGAAGAATGTTGCAAAAGAAATGACTGGCAAAAATGGAAAGACACAATCTAGGCAGACTTAGATTCACTCGCAAATGAAACATTTTTAGACCTGTAGTCCAAACACCTAAACGTGTGACCCTAGTGGGGTATAAATGGATTTTTGTGCAAAAATAAAATGAGAATAATGAAGTCATAAGATATAAAGCACAACTTGTTGCACAAGGTTTTACCCAAAGACCAAGTATTGATATGAGGAGACATATTTTCTTATGGTGGATGTAATTACATTTAGATATCTTATGAGCCTAAGAGTCCAAAAAAAACTTGAAATGCATCTAATGGATGTAGTAATAGCCTACTTATATAGATCTCTTGATAATGATATTTATATGAAAATTCTAGAAGGATTTCAAATGCTTGCAGCATCTAACCCAAATTCTCGAAAAAATTTATTTAATAAAGTTACAAAGATCTTTGTATAGACTAAAGCAGTATGGATGAATGTGATAACCGTCTTAGTGAGTATTTATCTAAAAAAGGTTATAAGAATGATCCAATTTGTTTATGTGCTTTCATCAAGAAAATTGGATCCACATTTATTATAATTGCTATATAAGTTGATGATTTGAACATTATTGGTAGTCTTGAAGAACTTCCAAAAGTAACAGATTATTTAAAGAAAGAATTTGAATTTTAAAGATCTTGGTAAAACTAAGTTTTGTCTCGGCTTGCAGATTGAACATTTATCAAGTGGAAATTACATTCATCAATCAACTTATACAAAAAGATCTTGAAACGATTCTACATGGATAAAACTCATCCATTGAATATTTCAATGGTTGTTCATTCGCTTGATGTGAATAATGATCTTTTTTGGCCTCGAGAAGATGATGAAGAACCACTTGGTCATGAAGTATCATATCTCAATATCATTGGTGCATTAATGTATCTTGCTAACAATACAAGACTTGATAAAACATTTTCTATAAATTTATTAGCAAGATATAGTTCTTCACCTACAAGAAGACATTGAAATAGAGTTAAACATGTATTCAAATATCTTTGAGGCACAATTGATCTGAGTTTATTTTATTTAAATGAATCTCGAGAGCAATTAGTTAGTTATGCAGATGCAGGATATTTATCCGATCCATATAAAGCAAGATCTCAAATAGGCTATGTATTCACATAAGGTGATACTATTATATCTTGAAGGTCTACCAAGCAAACATCAGTTGCTACATCATCAAGTCATGTTGAAATATTAGCAATTCATGAGACAAGTCAAGAATGTGTTTGGTTAAGATCAATAACTCAATATATTGAAGAGACTTGTGATTTATCTTCGAAGAATGATGTTGTAACGATACTATATCAAGATAATGTCGGTTGCATTGCACAACTAAAAGGATGATACATCAAAAGAGATAGAACAAAATATATTTCGTCAAAGTTCTTCTCTACACATGATCTTCAATATTGAAGTTCAACAAATTCATTTAAGTAACAATTTGGCAAATATGTTTGCAAAGGCTTTACCGACTACATTATTTGAAAAGTTCGTTCATAATATTGGATACGTCAGTTTAAAGGTCTTAAATTATATCATCAATAGGGAGAGAATGAAGGAGAATAATTGATTAACGCACTATATTTTTTTCCCTTAGCTAAGGTTTTGTCTCACTAGATTTTTCTTGCAATATTCTTATCAAAACAATCCTAACAATATTATAAGTCTGTATAAGAATATTTACTCTTTTTCCTTCTAGATTTTTTGCCTTTGGATTTTATTTAGTAAGGTTTTAATAAGACATATTCTCATGTAAAAGACATTCAAAGGATGAGTGCTATAAATAATTTATACTCAATGCCTTAGTAATCACTTAACATTTAGTATTTTATAGCCTCTAAATCTCATAATGTTCAAATTAATAGAATTATTTAAATTTTATCACTATAGTTAATATAATTCTTTATTCTAAAAATCTATATGAAAGGGTCTTATTTCTTATAAAAATTATTAATAAAGAGGACAATTTTCTCTAGTATTCTTAAATTTTCCTCTTTTTCTCTTAAATAAATTTTTGAATTTGTTAATTTATTTAGTTTGGTTTATAATATTATTATTCTTATGATTTTTTCCAACAATATTACAATGAAAGTGTTGTTAGCTGTTACAAAATAAAATGGTAAGTAAATTGTAGAAACACCGTGCGAACTTACGTAGGGGCAGGGCGGTGCTGCGAACTTGTTTTTATTTTTATCGTCTTTCTCAGGTCAAAGGCGAACGACCGACAAAATCCTCTGAGGAGAAACACGTTGCCTTCTTGTTCAAAAACCTCAAAAGCAGTCGCGTTGTTGTGCAATTAGGGTTCTGTATTCGCCTTCTGCCCGCTGTAAATTTTGTGACTTTTCAATCTAATGTGTCTTTTATGTTCTTGTTTGCCCGCCAGATTTTGTTTCCCCTCCATTGATTTTCCGCTTCATCTCGCGATTCCAACGAGCTAGGTCATCACTAATCATCCAGAATTTTTTAATCCCTAGGACTGATCTATTTCAGTTTGAATTGTTGAAACAAATGAATTTATTGATTCTCAAGGGAAGATTGGAAGAAGACTGTTTGTCTTAATTTGAAACAAAGGTTTGAGCTTCGTGGTTGTTGAATTGTTTATAGAGAAGTTTCGGGGGTATCTATCTTGTTCTGGTTTTCTAGGATTTTTTTTTTATTAAATTTTTTTCTTTGTTCTTTTTAATTTCTGGGTTTTGATATACATACAAATATATCTGTATTACACTGTTTAGCTTTAGGAGATATAATGTGTATACTGTGTTCGGTTCAGAAGTGGTCACGGCGTGTTGCCACCATGCTTCCATGGTTAGTGATTCCTCTAATAGGACTTTGGGTGCTGTCCCAGTTTTTCCCACCAGGGTTTAGGTTTGAGGTAACATCCCCTAGGTTGGCCTGTGTTATGGTTCTGTTGGTTACTTTGTTCTGGTATGAGATTTTGATGCCACAGCTATCAGCGTGGCGGGCACGAAGGAGTGCTAGGTTAAGACAGATTAAGAGATTTGAAGCAATAGAGTTGCAGAAGCTGAAGAAAATGGCAACGAAGCGATGTCGAAACTGCTTGACTCCTTATAAGGATCAGAACCCAGCTGCTGGGAAGTTTATGTGTTCAAATTGTGGTCATATTTCTAAAAGACCCGTGCTTGATATTTCTGGGTCTGCCGGATCAGGGGTTACCTCCTCTGGGGTTATGGGAGATTTGATGGACAAGAATGGGAAAATCTGGAATGGGAATGTGTGGTCAGAGAATGGTTGGAGTTGTGGGCATCATTGGTTAGAGAGGGGGAATTTGCTGCCGAAATCTTTAACAAGGAGGTCCAATTATTACAGGAGAAATGGAGTTTGGGCATTTGGCAAGGATGATCATTGTTTGGCAGAACAGCCATGTTCTGGAGTTGTTGCTTTCACCTGCAGGGTTTTTGAAGCAGTGTTCTTGTTGATAAGATGGTTGTGGAGAAGGTTATTTGGAGTTCATTCTAGCAACGATGGTTTGTCAGATGAGGAAGGCAAGGATATGTATAAAGGTGAAAATGGAGTTAATTTTCATGAGAGCAAAGTGGAGAAGGCTCGAAGAAAAGCTGAAGAGAAGAGACAAGCTAGGTTAGAGAGGGAGCTTTTGGAGGAGGAAGAGAGAAAACAGCGAGAAGAGGTGGCAAGGTTGGTGGAAGAGCAGAGAAAACTGAGGGATGAGAAGCTGGAGGCTGAAAAAGAGCATTTTAAAGGCTTGGGCATTAACAGGGAAAATGACAAGAAAAAAGAAGCAGAAAGGAAACGTCAGGACAGAAGGAAGGAGAAGGACAGGGGCTCTAGTAAAAGTAATTCTGATTGTGAGGAGGTTGAGAAAAGAGTGTGCAAAGAAAGCGAAAAGAAACTGGAGCTTGATAGAATTACAATAGAAAGAGACCTTCAGAAAACTGTGAAGGAACGAGTCAGGTCACATAGCTCTGATGTGCTGCACATTTCAAAAGTTGGCTCGGCACATGATTTTAGCAGGGGAACTAGTACTAGGTACCTGGATCGTGTGAAGGGTTCTTTTCTATCATCTTCTAAAGCATTTAAAGGTGCAAGTTTCTTTGGCAAGGGTCCTCGCACATCTGCCCGCGTTGTTCCTGAAGTAAGCAAGCCTGTCAGTTTATTAGATAACATCCATGCTTCTCCTCCTAAGAGAGAGGTAAAATCTGCAGAAAGCTTATTTCTAGAAAAGTAAACTCAATTATGATAAGGTCATTAATACCAAGTTTGACCCTCTTTCAAATTTGGTCTGAGCCATACTGATTTTATACCTTCATTTTGAATATGATGTTGTCTTCTTGATTACGAATTTGTTCTATAAGATTAAAAAAGGCCGCCAGTTTCAGCAATTAATTTTTGGTACACGATATACATTTCAAAATAAAAAGTTTAAAAATTAAAAGAAAAGAAAAGAAAGAAAAGAAAAAAGAAAAATAGAAAGGTAGAACTGTTGAAGTGGTATTTTTTTTCTTTTTTTTTTTTTTAGGTGGCATGAAACAGAGTGAAGAAA